>LUCM01005187.1:105525-157518 GCA_008360955.1 Fasciolopsis buskii | reverse complement strand
TATATATATATATATATATATATATATATATATATATATATATATATATGTTGACAACGTATCTAGGAGCTTTGTAGAATTTTAAAGAAAACTTAGTGGTGAAATCAAGAAGGATGGTCCTCGTTTAAATGCGATCCTTATACACACTGTGGATTGTTTCGCTGTGAACAAGGTTGGAACATGATTGAGTCTTCTTCCGTTCCTCTGAGAATACACTCGGGTGACGGAGAATGACAAAACACCACCCAGCTAATGCATTTTCTGTACCGCTCATTGACAAATTGGCGATGCGGTCGATGATCAACGTCGGCCAACTTCGATTCGACTGGAAATCCAATTTTGGGTGTAGGAGACTGTCGTTTGCTACTGGCAAGCCTCCACATCGCTGTTTTATTGTTTGTAGAAAATACAAACGGATAGTCTCGGGTGAGACATATCTGCGGTATAACCAAATTGTACTTCTGATTTCAATCGAGACACACTTTGGACACAGGGGATTTTCTTCTGTGACCGGCAGATAACGAGCATTGGCTGCTTCCGTCATCCATATTCTTCTCAGGATCGAATACAGGCATGTTGGTCGACCACAGCCCTCGATTGCACTACCATCGCCCATCGACTAACTGTCGCTGGGCGATGGAGAAAAACGTGTCGGTTGTACTAAGCATTTTCAGTCTAAGCGACCCGATTGTATCCAAAGCAGAAAGAATGAAAATACATTCAACTTAATCTAACTGAATCCCTACTGCGTACAAAAAAATCGTTACCTTAGCGCTCAAACGAATAATATCCTTCTGACCGTCAACAAAGTAGTTAGTCAAAACCTAATATTATGCGGATACATGACGACAACGCCTAACACGGAAACGACAAGTGCGTTCGAAAGGGAAGCCGAATGGTAATAAAAACAACAGGTGGCAGGGCGCTTATGTTTAAATATATCGGATAATGATTATAGCTCTCTATTACTCCTGTCGTTTCTAAGTTTCACACAAAACTTGAAAAGCAGAATCTCATGAAACGAGCAAAATATGTCTCAGGTACAACAATCGTGAAACCTCTTCCGTACCTTGTCACACTTTCGTTCTTCTAGTATGGTCAGTTGTCACCTGACTGATCCACTTTATCCATGTGTTTGTCCTCAGGAAATCCCACTAATATGCTCGTAAGTGCGAAATCTGGTAGGGAGTAAAACCGCAAGTTTTTTCAAAGACTCGCACACGTGGAACGTTATCTTGTGATTAAACTGAAAATGATAAATTTTATTAGTATTTTTAGTTATATTTGGGCAGCACGTGATTCCTACTGCTCTGTGGCTAGGATGAGAATCGGATATTCGATGATGCGTATGCAGCTGTTATACACCCCTTCACATTAACGAATTATTCACGTGGTCGACAATGCACTTTAACGGCCAGTCGAAACTATATGCTACTAATTAATCCCAGGTATCATGTGATATCGGAACCTGTTCGGAAACATCATTGTTGTAAAGACGGTAATGATTTCCCTAAACTTCGGGGGCCGAATTGTTGCAATTAGGGCACAGTTGGACAGAGGGACCGGTAAAAGTTTAATGACATTTTTGTAAGTCACCTGGGAGAAAAAATTAGCGGCAGTAAATAACAAGCATCAGGACGTACATTGTTGTTGCAGGACACGAAGTGAAATGACGCCTCGTGGAGCGATTCCTTCAGCAATATCAGATCTTGGACTACTTGTGGAAATTTAGGTTAGCAGTAGCGACAAACAAAGGAAAACTAATAATAGCGTGTTTAATCTGACTGGCAGTTTAGCACATAGCTGCTTTGTCATTGCAATAACGTTGCATTTTGCTCTCGTTCATGACCCAAATCGCACGTTGGCCAAGTGTCAATCGCTTACAGCACTTGAAATTAAAATAATGTGGCCGACTTTCAGCAGTGGTGGTAGTAATAATGGCAGTAGTAGTGGTGGTGGTGGTAGCAGTAGTATCTGTAGAGCCAGTAACATCTCTCGTTGTTTTAGTGGTATTTCAATATCTGCGCCAAAAAAATTATTTCATGTTTGTGAAAGTCACTCAGTCAAATCGCTAAACAACATTAGTATTGCGGAAACCATGCATTTACTATTTTACCCACAGAAGGCGGCACACGAGTAAGATAAACTTTACACGGACTCAACGAGCCGCGTCGATCTATGCGCATTTCGACAATGAAGCAAGGCAACCGAGTGGTGAAAATTCTGCACGGTTGTATTTGCACTAGATATGGAGCAGGCTTCCACGAATACATCAGAGCAAATAAGGTTCACTAAAACGAGGTAGGTGAATGGGTAACTTTGAAAATTACCGTGCACTCATGCATACACCGATTGTGTCCAGGGCTACAGTATGGCGTGAATCGGTCATTAACCGCCTTGTGGGACTTCGTAAATTTTGACGTTCATCTTGCGATACGTGCTGTGCGTTCAGTAAAACACACGTATATACATAGTGTGGTTGCAATCTCATTTTCGTGTGCCCTTCGTCTGTTTCCCACATCTCATCGACTTTCGGTTTACCTCCTCCCGGTAACACTGCTGTCTCGGGAAGTTCGTTTACGCTTTATCACGCAGGCTGTTGTCGATTGGGTTCGTGTGCACTCGCCGTGGTCGCGAGAGCCGGAAACCAGCATAATCGAATGAGAGGGGTGGACAAGGCTAAGCGAACCACTGACTTACACACACACACACACACACACACCCATGTTCACACAAACAGAACGACAGTGAGTACTTGATAGTGTAGTACTTGATAGTTTTCGTGTTTGTTATGAGTATGTAATTCTGTTCGCAAAGAAAGGGAGGAAATAACGAGTGGAAAGAGTAGAGAATTCGAGTGGGATCTGGAGCCTCCCCCTTTCCTGGTATGATTGCTCCAGAGAGGGTCGAGTAAATATCGTTCGCTGTCTGATCACAAGCGTCACAAATGCATACTTTATTCAACCACCCATAACACGCAAACTTGCGTCCGCACCACATATTTACTTCCCGGTCGCATAGAAAAATGCAATCAATTGTACTCACCCGTTTCCGATGCAGCTGCAGTAGCAGAAAGCAAAAAAAGAGAATGAACATTTTGCAACGCTCATCGTTCATTGAGGGCTCTCTCTCCCACTCGGAGGTCGAAAATAGTGCTACAGTTGGCAAATTTGGTCATGAGAATCCGACCGAACGACAGCTATGTCAAATCTAGATTCACTGAAATTGTTCACGCATCGTCAGCATTCATTGATCGCCATCAACCACCCTCCCAGTCCACCCCTTTCAACGCTGGCAATGTCTGTCGTCCCAACTACAACCTACGAAACCGGAGCCTCGCAATGCAGAGCTGTGTAGGACATCTCGGAACTCCGGTTTCTGTTGCACTCGAGCGCAAACGAGTGAACAATCTGGACGGGGTTTTGTGCCTCGTATATTTTGTCTGTCTATCCATCTGACTGTTTGTCTCCTTGAGTGACACTATGCCTATCTAACACCCGATTACTGGAATTCCATCTAGCTCCAAGTATTGTATACTGTATGGTCGAATTCTCCCCAATGTATGTGCCTTTGATCTTGCTGAGTGGATTTATGATCAGAGTTAGTTCACTTATAAAAACCGACATTTTGAAGTAGCACAATGAACCGGATGTTATATGGAAAGCAAAAATAAATTCGTTTACTTTTCTGGCCGATTTGATTATGGCTCACAGTAATATGTTTCCTGTAACCCCTTCTTATTAGAAACAAACAGTAGTGCATTATTGTTTCTGTGCAGCTTTTCATATTATCACAGTAAATAAGCAGCTGATATACTGTCGTGTTTTCCATAGGAGCAGCAAACACACTTATTCTAAGTGGAATTTAAAAGTTGCTTATTGAGTTATTCACGGGCGGGGACTCGGAGCAGGCATTTACACCACCCTCAGATCGCCCGAAGCAGATCAACAGCGAAGGTTCTATAGCGCATTACTTTGCGATATATCCGGGATCAATGTCTCTAGCAGATATTACCGTTATGCTCGTAAGGCTCGTTGACAAGCTTCAGAGTACCAATGCTTCAAAGTAACATAGCTCGGTGTATCGGAAAAATGCTTGTATAAAACTTTGCCCTAAAGTTAGCAAGTTTCTTGTTCATCATTGTAGATGGCTATTAGTTAAATTCATTTAACTGAATAAAATGCCTATGCAACGGGGACCGAGACAACGGCACAAGGGTCACTCATCCCATCCGCCAGCCTCGAATTAGAGCTAGTCTTTTGCGCCGATAATATTTAAAATCACGAGTGAACAAGCATTTAGGATTCCGGACAGTGCATTTTGATAATGGAACTTGAATAAGCTACCTCTCAATTTTCCTCAATTAGGAGCCAATGAAATGCTGGCGTGTAATCGGTGGACAGACAACTTCAAGTTTACTACATACACTATATATATATATAATATAGATGATTAGAAATGGTTACGTCCTTCTGTTAAGGAGCTTGTGCTGTTATGCCAACGGTTTTCAAAAGAGGCCGGTTTTGTTTGGATGTATTAATGTGAAAATTTATATGCCCAGTCACTTCCTCATAGCATCTGTCTCGTAAACACAATTTCGTATATGTTTCATTATTGACAGTTACCGTTTTCAGTTATTGCACAGTAATTGCCAGGATTTCACTGCGAGCAAATTCCCCTACCATTCTTTTGTCAAACAAACCTTTTCTAATACCTACCGCACAGTTTAATGGTGCTTCGTAAACCCATTCAAAATCTTACAACAATTCGGATTCCCGACCGCGTACTCCTACTGTTAAGGCCTAATTCCATTTTCGACCAGTTGTTTTTGGACTACTCCTCGCAAATCCGTGATGCTCATCATGACAACAGTGGCTCTACATGGTTTCCCGATGATTTCTAGCAGAATCTTCAAATGTCCGTATTTTGATTTATCTGTATTGTTGGGTGCACCGACTGAATGACCCAAATTGCTCTTTGCCAAAATATATTGCAGTATCAAACTAGTAATCAGGAGAGCATTTGTATCCAGCCAACCAAGATGAGAGTGGCCATTAATCGTTGAAGGACTGTCGAACTACTGCCTTATGATAACTAAAATCTAATCGATTAGAGAATATCACAAACAGTCCAGTTCAAGATCTCCTAAAAACTCACGAAAGTTTCATTGCGAAAGTCGCAATACGAAATGAACATCGGTTCTGTGTAAGTAATTTTACGATGCTGCATGGTCCCACACATTCTTAGCCTTATATCTTGAGGGTCTCCAGTCATTACAAAAGTCGGTGTACCAGCAGGGTAAGACACTACTCAGTTTGCTTAGTTTTTTTCTTTTTACCCCTCAACTTTATCATTTTCGAGTTGACTTAAAGGACACGTTGATGCTTGTAGATGCGGGGTGAACACTATTGAAAAATGTTGTTTCGCCCACAATCGTTTTCATCACCGTACTCTTACCCAGACATAGACACACCAGCATTGTTCTACAATTCTGCTCTTCATTTTTCAGTTTCTTGATGAATTCCAGCACTTTCGGCTTGCCTGTTATAATCACTCTCATGATGTGCGCGCCCTGCTACGCACGAATCAGTGTCGAATTTCTTATGACACCCAGCCACCTCCACATATACGCACATCCACCTGAGTCGCCCATTCAACCAAATCGAGAATTGGGAATATCGATGGTAGCGCCGCACAATCATCACCATTTTCCTACTCATCCATGACTGAGCACGCTGCGTGACGGACTGAAACACACATCCAGCTACGTGTCATCTTTAGGTGAATTAAAGAAACCGATCGTACGTAGACGATTCTGTCTCACCGAACGTTGTCTTGACCATGGAGTCGCGTGCACAAGTGCCCCTTCCCTAGCATGAACATTGTATTGAACATGAAGGTTAGTTACCATATGCGTTATTCATTCTGTCAGTATTCATGAAACTTCGAGAAAAGCAAGCTGACATCGTACTGAATGTTGAGTTAGTATATGTCGTTGGAACACAACAGTCTTACAGACGTACACACACCCACACAGAATGAATAATGTCCATGTATAATGTACGTATAATGTTACAATACCGTTACCACCAAAATAAAAAAACGAAATTCAGCTACTTTGCGTGACCGCTGAGAAGACATACAGTCAATTAAAAAAAGGACCACAAGCAGAAGAGTGCGCTTCATTGGCCTCACTTTTACTGACGCGGTTCCGTCGAACTGGTCAAATTTCCCAATGCATTCTTACCACGGTCAATAGAAATGAGGTGCCATGTATACGTCACTGACGAAAAGTAATCCCACAAATCTGAGGTTACTGTCAATAAAATTAATCAATAATACGCTGTTATTACTATTTCTGAACTGAACAAAGTTGGTGGTTCTGTGAAAAAGAAACGGTGTCCAATGCGGTGTTATTTTGCATTTAACCTTCAAAAAGTTAGTCGAGTTATGTCCGTAGGGGTGCAATTTGAGACTTTTTGGTTACCGTGGCTCGGGTCAGGTTTCTGAAGAAATCAACCGAAGATCTGTATTCAGGTGGGTTGCACGCGCCAACCGGAACTTCTGTCAGCCATACTTTGTACCGACAATGCTGTCTGGGTCATTTCAAAAATCGTATGCGTGCTTTCACTTCCCTGTTCGTCATTTATGCAATAACAGCACATAACCTCAGCCTAGAAATCGCAGTCTATCGCAGGTTACCCATAGCGAAAATGGCTAACGGTGGAACGACCTGAGTGCGGGAAATCTTTACATTCAACCGCTAGTAACTGATAAAAGTATCCTCGATGTTTTCGATTCTCAGAATCTGTCTGCTCCCTCGTTTTTCGGTTTAGAATCTAAAGGAGACATTTTTTGAGGCGATGGAAATGAAAAGAAGGTCGACTTATTCTATCACGTATTATCAAACAAAACTGTTCTTCGTCAGTAAGGTTCTGCCTTAGTTACCCCCGATGGTCCATTTGAGTTTGCGTCCAGATCTAACATATGTATTCTGAATGCAGCTGGATCAATTTGAAATTCTGTTTCTAAAAGCTTAAATAACAGCGAACTGGAATCGCTATATCCCTTCAGATTTTTCATCTGCTTTTGGCTCGGTCCCCTTTCTTTCGACTTTCACGTGCTGTAGATTTTGGCCGCACTTTTTCTGTCCTGTTATAACTTGAACATTGTTTTTCTAACGTAATCCAGAGAAGTAAGTTTGATTACTACTTATCAAGTCTTTCGATTGATGACTCCGATATTCTTCAGTGCTGCTCTTTCTCCATGTATTTAGCCTAATTACCTCGGCGATTGCGAACTACATCTCTTGCATGCTGATAATGTCCTGCTCCCTGAGTCCACTTTCACGGAACCCAACTTTTCATCTTTTTCGGGTGATTGCCATACCATTCGGAACTCTTCTTCCCAAGTTGACTTCCACCTTAGTATATCTTGTTACTCTGAGTTCACTTTCGCCCTTATGGTTCCACTTACCCCAATGAGCATTCGGACAACTTTGACCCTGCTTTTAGATCCCATCCCGTTAAGTCCGCGGGTGCTACAACAAAGACCAATTTACGGTGGTCCTGCTACATTTTTGATTTTATTGAGAAGCTTTATCACGTCTTTTCAGGTCCACAGACTGAGACAGCCTGGTGCTAGGTAAACTGGCTAACTCTTTTGCTGGTCAGTGTTCTCCCTACCATACACTATCGCTTCCCAGTAATCTTTCGGTGCCTAGTTCGGAAGAATTTCCACATAATTCACTAGAGGCTGTTCATTTTCAACGGTGTTTCTGTTCTAGCTGGATTCCCTTCAACCAAGATCGCAATCTGGATGTAAAAGCGTACAAAATATTCTCCAAAATATTCTTGCGGTCTCCACTCATCCTGGTGGTGTATCTTCATGTCTTTGGCATTCATCCACGAACTGTTCACTTAGATTGATTCCTTCCCAAATTAATGTTTATCGCAATCCCCCTGATCCATATCTGGTACGAGTTCCGGTTAGGAAGAACGAGACCATCTTTTATCTTTCCTCTTTTACTTAATTTATTGATGAAATAACAATATACATCATCTTTCGGGAAGGGGACCGTGGCAAACAGAGGGATGCGAGTGAGGAAGAGAACTTCGCCCCGATATCCATGGCTCAGCATGCTTCCTGGATTAGATTTAACTACTGACCTGCTTTCAAGGTGACAAAGTTAACTTTCCGCCGCTTTTTGACAGAAATGTAACTTCTTGTGAATTTGCAAGCCTGTCGCATAATATGACACAACAGTTTGACCGCTTTTTCCTGGGCGAAAAAGCTCAAAATATTTACTTGGTAAGCAAAAAAATAGCTAATCAGAACGGAGCTGATGTATTGTTTGGAAGAAATCAAAACAAACTCTTGCTGACTTATTGACTTAGTATCACTGACCTTTCGGTCTGTTTCGTTTACCGGAAAATACTACTGCAATTTGTGGGAACGAGTCTAGGTGGAACTCACACGCAATAGTGAAGAATAGCTTTGCAGTCGACTGCAGCCACGAACCACAAAAGCAGAATCGTGGAGAGTAACGAGCTAGAAGAACGAACATTCTCCGGCTGTCATTAGCTACAAAATATTCAGCCAATAATACTCTTGCTTAACAAATACATATGCGAATGGCTTGTAGAAAATGCCGAAAGTTGCTTTGGTTTCTTTGCTGCCTTCATTTTCCTGGTCCAGATTTGTGACCCTTCCAATATGTGCTTACAAGTCAATTTCTTGTTTTTTACGCTCCATTAGAGTTGATGCAGTTATTCTTAGCAGCAATACTACTACATTGGACAAAATTTTGAAAGGCCACCCTCGCAGCATCAGTGGTGTAAGTACTTGTGAAAATTACGGAACCGCTCCCACATTCGTTTGCGTCGCGTTCTTCCACTGTGTGGAAGGTGGATTTCAAACACATGGTGAACGAATTTGGATGGCATACCCCTGGTGCAAGCTTGTCCAAACAGGCTCCTGATCACTCGTTTACCAACAAGACTACTTGTTGCATATCCATCCTATCAATGACTGGCAAAGTCGCAGTTGGTGATCACTGTAATGGACGTTTTATCTTCAGGAATATTAGATACTACGAGCCGATAGCTGATACCTCATGCGGCAGTGATATTAAGTGGATCGTTGCTATTACCTTAAAACTCATGTGTGCGATTCCCAGTTCCATTCGAGATACGCGGTACGGACACAATGTTGATACTTTGAAACAATCTCCAAAGCTTGTGACACTCAGTTAAGCAATGACGTCGTAGGACGAATCACTTCGAAATCAGTTCAATTCTGCTGCTTATATATATCGGAAATTCAGGAGCTGATCCGAAACTGTCAAAATTGCGATCCTGCACTACAAATGAAACACAACAAAGTGAGTATTTGCAAAATGTAGCGGTCGGCATAAAGCGCCAATTCATATTTCTGAAGCGAATTGAAGGAGAATAGGATTTGGTTTTCTTCAGAGACAACAGGTTACTGACTACTTTTTCCTACGACAACAAATGATTTTACTCACTCGCACCTGTTATTTTTTACGAATCTGTATTGCCCGTTTGGTGAGTTTGAACATAATTCAGTTGGGCACACCGAACAGGGGAACAGTAGCCAGGTGAACTTTGGGAACAAAAGTACTGACAGGTTACCATAGCGCAACACTGTTGACGTTACTAGCTCCAAACATGATGGACAGTTCCGAGAGCTATTCGGTTCAGCTATCATCCCCCACACACACACACACACGCACTCGAATCTACTCAGCTAGAAGACCAAGAATAGAAGACAGAAAAGAAAGTCATATGAAAGCAAATGAAATGCACGATGCAGACCGGAGGTTCGTTTACTTTACTACGGCCACCACCACTCCTTTCCCAAGTCAGTTACACTTCTGGCGACGGAAATGTGCTTGGTTGTTGGCAGTAAAACAACCCGTCCGTTACTTTTTTCTCTCTCGAAATGACACGGGGACACTGACTTATCTATCCGGGATTGAAGCCCTACCAGAGATCAACTACCGCAGGTAGGGGATGTTTGTTCTTACTGGCCAGTTTCATATATTTATGAATGTACATCTACACAACTCCATGTAAGTACAGGTATATGGACACAAACAAACATGCACATACGAAAGTTCTGCTATCTGTTGGGGTTCAAATGATGGATAAGCTACTGTGCACACAAAGTCATATTCAAGTGCCCAAGCAGGCACTTTTTTCCCGGAATCTACTTGGGGTCTACTCCCATCCTAATTTTCATCAACACCATCGTGGTCGTCGTCATCAATCGTCAGAACAGTGCAACTGTCTAAGTTCGGGCTTGATTTAAAATGAATGACAAGGATTGGTATGAATGGCGGGTGGTAGTTAGATTATATCCGAAGGGATAAGAGCAACCTGACTATCTTCGTACCAGGGGAATAGAATACGTTATACGGACGTGGTGATGTGACCTAATTGCGGATTATCCCCCGAGTTGTTGCACGGACAGACACCAGGGTGGTAACTCTCGGACAAGGAATGCGAGTGAACTGTCATCCACGCAGATTCAGCAAGTTTAAGAAACAAATCGCTAGAAACAAAGACCTTTTTTAGTCGTATAATTTTCTGCTGATTGTCTTCGAATTGCCCCCTGAAAAATGTTGGAATCATCATGCTTAACCATGTAATAATGGCAATAGACAAACCCGGACCGATATTTTACGGGGAAAGAGAGCATACGCGTGGAAGGGGAAAGAGGAAGTTTTTGGAAAATATCCAAAGAACAGGAAAGATTAATACCGGATCACTTTCACTTCCAACAAACGAATGTTAATGTATTGTAATCTAGGAACAAGCGTAATAGAACGGGTGCTAACCCACATTCACCAATCTTCACCATACTAATATTGAAAATCATAACTATGAGGACATTAAACTTGGGGTAGCATAAAATCAGATGAGACCTCAAAAAATCACGTGATAATGTTCTGGCTGAAAACAAGCTGTTCAGATGCGATGACGAACTGTAGTATACATTTCGTTTGATATAAAAACGTAATATTGCAGTACAAGGAATAATTATTCATCAAGAACAAATCTCGTGATAACCCGGCCATCAATATACACATCTATTCGCCCTTTTGTTTTGATTGTTTAGAATTAGAGAGGAAGGCAGATTTTTTTCAATTTGATGGTGGGGCTCGTAAACCGATCTGACCTCATTCGTTCTGATTGCAAATCACCTTACTAGAAACTCTTAGCAGGTATTATAGAAAATTCGTAGCGATTCCCGGATGGTCAGTTAATCTGGGGATGTAAAATAAAACCAAGCACCTCCGAAAGTCTTTTTTGATCGAACAACCCAGAAAATTGGTATTCACTAGACATGATGGTCTTTTTCAAGAAAACTGATCCTACTTTAAGTGGCATGTTGTGATTTTTCTACCTCCAAATAGTGCAGGTGAAGTCATGCAATTGACGGCCTAGATGCTCTCCTGTTCTGGAGTTAAAGTTACTTTTGCCAAAGTTTAGTAGTCGTGGATAGTTGGGTTGTCTGAGATTGATGTCAGAATTATTCGGAAACATGAACAACGTTCAATAGTTCCGCCCGATTGTCAGATCGAGTTTTCGTTTTGAAAGGTACATACATTTACACTTTCTAATTGTGCAGTGCATTGATTACCAATAAGTTCACCATGAATAGAGAGTAGAAGCCCGCTGGCAGTACTCTTTGTCTAGAGGACCCACTATCAAGCACTTCGGAACACTTTTGAAACATTTCTAATTGTTTTTGACGAAATTTTGAAGTAGTAGAAGAAATGGATCTATTCCGCAAATGAGCACTTATATTTCCTAGGAGGTCAGCACCAATGAATTTGGATAACGATCCGCGTTCGAGTTCGGTCATTGTTAGCGAATTCTCTAATCGAAAGCCTATTACTGATCGTTGTCTCCCTCCCGAAGTAAGATGCAATAAAAAGTACTTATTTAATTATGAGTAGACTGATAAAAGCAAAATAACGAAGAATGATTACGGAAGATTATGGTCGTTTTTTGAGAAATGTGAGTATGAAGGAAAATCCGAACAACCAGGTTCCTACTTTCTGAGTATTGGAAACTAGCAGCCCACATGCTATAACATCAGAATAGGGCACGGCGGCTGAAGTAGCCCCAAAAGATTGCCCAACTTCGAGGCGATCCGACATTCCAGGAATTAACGAGACTGTTGGACGTAATATAATGCAGTCAGGCCCATTTTAATCTAATGGGTAGTTCATTTCTGAAACAAAGCTGCATTTTTGCAAAATTGATCAGTCCGTTCAATCCGATCGCATTTCAACCAGCGGGAGTGCATTTAACAATCGATCTGCAATGATATCTGTCCGTTGTCTGGGAAATCCTCCATTGACTTTTAACCTTTTCCGTCTGTCAAACAGTTTTCGGTTGTGCTAAACTGTAGCTACTCCTACTGTTGTGTACCAATTCTGCTTAAATTGCACTTGGCAGATTTGGAAAATTTTCGAAAGGATTGTAATGTGAAAATTGGTCGACTAGTAAGTACACCGTTGCCATCCCGAAATGCTCATCTCAAATTCATTCGAACGATTGGCGCCATTATTCATATTTGTTAAAGAATTATTTCTGGTGATTGGTATGACCTCCCGAGAACGGGAGTATGTGACGTGAACTATTTTCAAACGAGGACATTTAAACTGACAAAAGCAGCTGCATTTTTGTGAATCAAAGGAATATTTCGTTATTGATCTACTGGAGCTGCTTACAATGATTACTATTATATTAAGAAGTAGACAGATAGCCGGGGATACGGAGAAACATTGTTTGAACCAACGTTGACCACAGCGCCCAGGATAATGAAAATCTTGTGAATTTCAGACCTTGTGAATAGTGAAAAAAGTATTTTCTGACGGGGCTAGCAAGAATTTAGTTCATCAAAGCAAAAACAGAATTTAAAAAAGCTGCAGTTTTCAGTGGAAAGTTAGTAATCATATGGTGGAATATTATGTAAAAGTGCCGTTGAAAGAATGAGACTAAAGCATGAGCTGAGAACAGAATTTACTTCTGGGAAACGGCCCCACTGTGGTGTAATGCAAGTTTTCCTACTCGACGGGAGTGTAGACCAATTTGTGAATAAATATTGGAAACGGCAGTATTGTGAGACCCAGTGATGTTGATGTATATCATAGGGATGATCGTCATTTTCAAGAGTGAAGGATTACTCCGAGCAGGGAACTCACGTCACAAATGCACTCCTCTTTACTCCCCAAAGTTCATGTGCAGATGAAAGAGAAGGTCAGCAGATAACAGCATGCCAACGAATTATCTAACTTCGCAACATTTAAGCCACATGATGGTATTTATCATTGTGACTGCGTGGAATAATTATTAACAGACGCCCGGGTGTTCGTTCTCAAGTGTTTAAGAACGATAAGTTTCAAACTGCGTAAAGTCAGCCAATAGGTACTACTGAAGTCGAGAATTTGATAGAATGTTGTCTAGAACTGAGCAAAGAAAGGACAAATTTTAGGGGTAAATTTTCAAGCACAATTGTAAATGAGCCACTGGCATCAGATCACCAGGTAGCTAACGTCATCGAATGACATGTATTTTTTCCCATCTTACGCTTCGTTTGGGAAGAGCTGGTATATACTATTTATGACCCACCAAACAAACGAGATGTAATGGGCCTGACGTATAACTGGAATAGTGATTACACAATAGTGGATGTTCACTGGCGCAATTCACGCTCATCAGCAGTCTCGCAACAGCACCGTCACGATCGCCTTTCGTAAACAGAAAATAAACGTGGAAATTCCGTTTCCTCTGGCTATCTGGCTGCTGACTGAATCACAAAATTCTTTGCAGCATAGACAGATCCAAGTTGGTTTCGAGTTTTTTAATTGGGGCTGACTATCCGTATTTCTTTGCGGACCATGTCCTAGTCCACCTAAATTCGCTCGTACCAGCAGAAATTACGAAGCGCACATTTCCAATTTTACTACTCTCTGTACATTAATGGATTTGGTAAATCTTAAAGACGTGCCAAAAAGTATTTCTGAGACCAGAAGATTTCACCATCAGACCAACTATCCCAGTCACACTTGGATCTGTCTTACTACAACAACTTCGATTCTCTAATCAAACTGGTCATCGTCCATTTCTTTGTCGCTATACAAAAAGTCCTTGTCAAGCCCTCCTTCAATCACGCACAGAGGAGAGAAGACTAATTCGACGTAACAACTCGTCAGCTTTCAGTGCCCACTGTAAATTAAAAGAATTGAAATAGTCGGCTATTTACTAATCGAAATCAAATCACAAATCGTTGCTGACGGCGACATTTTGTTAACCTTAAATGGACAATATATTTAACAAAAACACTCATTTACTACTAGTACTTCTGGTATCAATCTTCGTGGAAAAGCAAAAGTTTGTTTCACTTTTATTCCAATCCCTTCATGAACTGTTTATTTACAAATGGGTTTGTCTGAGGCGTATTCGACTTACCTACACTACCTCATGTGATATGATCAACTTATTTGTGCTCAAGGTCGTTTCGATTGCTCACGTTCACTTGCATTAAATCGATACTGATAGCCATGGGGTCGATTTTATTTTATTATTTCTTATTCCGATTATCATGCAAGAGGAGCCGAAAAAACGACAGATACAATTTCTACAAATCTGTATGAAGTTTCGCCCTTATCGGTCTGTGTACATCACCAGCGAAGTTCGATTACGTCTTGTGTAGTATTATTCGGTTTTCGATCTTAAAAGTTCTAGGAACCACAAAAGAAAAACCATTTTAACAAGCAGTTTATTAGTTCCTGGTCGTTTGAGCAGAAAACCTCCACACATTCGACTGTCACCACTAACGTTATACCAAATTTCGATCACAGATCTTGGTATTTGGATCACATGTACTTCATCATCGATCGAGTTGCTAATATCATCAACAAAATGGGCTGCAAGAAGGACAAATTTTCAAAACCATTGAGCTCATGACCATTTTTCTTATCTTAGGAAACTTCATACTTAATGCTGTTTTACTAGCCACTGAAATATTCCGTATAAAGAATGACTTCTTAACTTAGCCCAGACGCCTGTGGAACCGGCGCTGATCAGGCGGATAAGGTCATAGTGTGTGGGCATGGTGGTTGCAGGTTCGAATCTTTCCACCGCCGGTCATCTTGCCCATTTGTCAGCCCTCTGTTGGCCGCGGCCCCCTTTTTGAAAACGATGTATGTTGTGATTTTATTGATTAAGGAATTAGAGGTAAGGAAGATAAAACAAATTATTGGACAGTCGTTGAGATAACGACGACTCAGTATCAATGCATTTCAAAATCGGGCATTTCTGCTGCTCTAAATCATGTACCGCCAATATAAGGTAGATAACAATCAACCCTAGTCGCCAGTTTCTTCACCTCAGGTTAACTGTGGTCCACAAGAGTAAAGTTGAATGTGTTCCACATTTTCCGATCCTGAGTTTGGAATAAAAGTGATAAATGTGGTTAGTTTTTATATCCTCGACTTGTCCACTGCTATATCACACCGGTATCTGTAACTTTCAGTATTCTTTACATTTGGTCATTTATCAACCTGGATCAAGAAATCAATCAGCTAACAGATGAGAACCATTTTCCGGTGGGAGCAAATAAACTTGACCTATTGGATATAGCTGACTGTCTCACCAGTGACATTGCTGCTGACACTTTCACACACGGATTTGTATTACTTTAGAACCCATGGTGATCTAGCTGCTGATGCATTAGCTCATTAAAATAAAAGTTTCCAGTCCGGATTCTCCAAAGGTGGGTTGACACTTCCATTCGACTGCTTTCAGATGACAGATACCCCAGTTCCTGAAATCAGTGCACTTTGTTGCATCATTATGAAAGGTAGTAACAAGACAGGAGAAACTGAACTGGAACAAACAGCAAAACTCGCTAGTCCTTTTTCGACTCAACGAGGCAATCTCGGGAAAAGAAAGCTGTTCTCGTGGCCAATGCCGCGCACTAATCATACAAGTTAAGTGCTCTTGTGATTGCCAAACCCCACATAAACCAAATTCATTACTATATATTTGTTTGATTTAAGACAGCTATTAGTTGATTTTCGCATTATGGTAGGAAGGGGAAGCAGCTAGGCAAATTAGAATGACACATGATCATCAATAGAGATGGCCGAAAGCGAGCAATTTTTAGAAGTTTGAGATTTGTAATGTTTTCCCACAGAAAATATCGCAATAAAAGCAACGTACCTTCTACAGAACTTGGTCTATTGTTTGTGATAAACAACATCCAAAACGATCTCCTCGGTCAGATGTATTAGCAGACTGGTTCATTTTGGACGAGGATAAGAGGATAAAAGTGATCAAAATGATTGTTTTGTATTGCGTTCTAATAGTAACAACGATCTACACAATTGAATGACAAGCTAAACGTCAAAATACTAGCGATGAACAACCACAGTTAGCATGATAAATGCTTTTTAATGCACTATTTTATCTGTGTCATTTTCCTTGACTTATCAAGTTCTTAGTTGAAAATAAATCGAAGACCATAGACCAATCGGGGCGTCAGCGTTTTCAAGTTTCTTGCTTAATCACCGTGTTGCCCATGTGTCGCACTTTATCAGTTAAACTCAAGGGGTCAATATGAAGATGCAATGCAACAATCGAAAAGGTTATTTTACGCAACATGCACGGCAGTGTTAAATATACTTACGAATTTTTACGTGACCTATCATGTGGCAGTGATGTCCGAATCACCATTAGGAAACTATCGAGGCAATGTATACCCGTTTCATCCTTGTCAGAAATCACTGGCAACCTACATCCACCTGGCCCAAACTAGGCACAAACCCAGGACGAACGATTATGAGTAGGACGTCTTATCTCTTAGTGTTTCTGGTTTGGTTCTCATCGGGTTATCGAACATTAACTAATAATTATCCAGCATTCGAGTTCAAAGAAATGCTGACATACTGCGGTATTGGTCACAAGGTCGATGCTGAAATACTACCCACAACTTATAAACTTGTCCCCCAATCGACTACCATTTGACTCCATCCTCCTTCCGGAAAATGTCTTACTTTGTTTCATCGTTAATAAAGTAACCGAAAAGGTAAAAGAATGGAGGTAATTCAGCCCCTTGGTTAGGTTTGAAGTCCATTGTGAAAACATTTTGGAGTGCTTGCCTCGAATTATTCAGTGACTGTGAATCAGTGAACTTCTTCAGAAAACTGTGGTTGTGCATCTGGTTACTTCTACCGGTGTGCAATTGTGTGCCAATCTTTGAACCTCCCATCTTGACATAAATAGCTGAGTGGGTTGTGATCACCATTTTTAATGGAATACAAAGAAGACTGGAGTTTCTGGTTCGCTGATGAGTTTCCTGTTACCTGTCAGAGGCAAAATATTAGCCAGAGCTTTTCATGTCTCGGAATGATATATACAAAGTGAACTTAAGACTTATACATTGGATCCCATTAGGTGCTTCATGGCATTGTGCAATCTCATCGATCTTCGGCTGATCAGTTTATCCATCACTTTTGGTCATTGCAGAGCAGGATGCTTGCAATTCCATTCGAAGATTTACTAGCCGTACTATTAGTATTGTTTTGCGGTTGACACCATTTTCGCTAATTTTCAAGTAAAAGAACCCCCTTCAGTGACTACATATCCTTTGAAAATAGTTCCCAGAAATCCCAAAAACATCTGCTGTATATTTTCCCTCCTGATCGGTGATGCAATGCCCATCAGCAGACCAGAAAATTTCGTCATCTTGGTACCCACTGCAAGCGGGATTCCGGTCGGTTTATTCTTTTCAGACTAGGTTCTTTAAATTGTGACGGAGACTGAAGCAGCTGCCCTTTAAAACCCTAAGGTAAATAGGTAGTTTTTTGAATGCCACACTTTGCCTTAGGAAATGGGGTGAAAAGATCAAAAGATCAAGCCCTCCGGTAATTTTGCAAGTTTGACTTCGACCGTTTTTTCGTCGAAAGATTAGGACTTCTCCACCGGCTTATAATACATTTTACTGACTTTTCCAACTCATTCACCTAAAAAAAACTAACAGGGCAACCTCAAAAGAATTCAGTAGTGAATTCTGTTTGTTTGTCATTTGTTGATTTCAGGCCAATTGTTTTAGTGCTGCATTTGTTTTTCTTTTTATTTATTTCTAGTGAAGTTGTTTGGGTTTTTCTGTTCCAACAGTAAGTTGTTTTCTGTTGGTTGCGAAGAAAACTAGCCTCTGGGGTACGCTTCAAGAACATTAAAACAGACCGAGCGGACTGACAACAGGACTCCCGCGAGATCCATTTTCATTAAATTGAGCTAAGAACAAACTCCCACGCGGTTAGTAAATGTGTGAGAAAACCATAAGTTTTCTAAACAAAATGCTTGAACATCCACAGTACAAGACGTACAGTTCACAAACGGATTGGGGTTTGTTCAAATTCGTGTCAGAAACTTGCTCCAGTTGATCGACAGGTTCAAGAAGAGTGCTGGAATGACACCTTAAAATTATGCTAATAGCTGATGTGAACTGGTGGCCTCCTGGTTCAGCTTACTATTTAACAGCACATTTGTGTCTGAGTTACGCATAAACAGCGGATCAAGTACACAGAATTGGACGGGCATATATCTGCCGCTAGAAACCTGAATATCATGAATAACACGTATAGCTTACCAGTAAATCACGAATGCTAACAAAAGACCACCTGAGAAAGATCGTAAGTAAAGGCGAAAACCTTTCCTTAGTTAATGTGAAGCAGAATAATATTGGGTATACTACAACCGCGCACCTTGTTGATCAAACATGCAAGGAGTGGAATAAAGTGACACATCAGCAATTGATGGAAAAGAAGCTGCTTCACACAAAGTCTCTACCGCCGACACCGAAACGATGCACACTACCCTCAGCTGCTTTGTTAGGCCTTCCGTGAAATCCGTTTTGTCAATAATTTTTTATTATATGTATTTATCGGCATTAATTCCATGAAAATGGTGGTACCGTTGGTGTAAATAAATTCACACTAGAGTGCAACATCTGCAGACAAACACACACACACACGACTGATAGCAGCGTTGAACCAGAAAGTTAGGAGCAGTCCAAAAGGATTAATTTCGGCTCACATCCTTGCACTAAAACTGTGTTCGCTATACGACAAATTGAACTTGCGGGGAGAAGAATTAGTGACTATGCGGAGTTGGCAAATTACGAATCGCCGGCTGGAAACATCATCCAACCACATGAACGAACAATGATACTGGTTTTCAATGAAGATCACACCGGAGGTTCGTGTTCTTCTTATGACTACATGACAGATTTGTATGAAATATTCTCCGTGCACTGAACAAATTGAGGACGGAGTTTGTGCTTTCGTTGGCGTGGAAGGTAATTCGTGCTGCACCGTATCTACTGTGAGACGATTCGAACATACTAATGAATAGAGTAAACAAAGTATGGGCAACAGATGCTGCCAACCCGTGTGATTTTTCGCGCTGAATCAGCTTTCTCGTATTAGTCAATGGTGAAGCTTGTGCGTTCGCTGCTTGCGTAGGATATGCCCAGAAATATCACTTGCCGCCCCACTCTCTGCAAAATGACTAAGGGGAGATATGTAGACATTTCTTCGAGGTCGTGTAATTGCCGAGCTTGGCATTAAGATCTCGTACACCTCATCACCGGCTGAGCTGGCATCATCAATGCACTGGCAGTTGTCTCTGACTCTTTCCTCTCTTTTGGTGGTGAAACGTTGGCAATCTAAGTGACATACACAACAATCACAAGGCCTCGAAAACCACCAACTTGTGCTGCAAGAAGAATCAGTAATCGAAACAAGTGTAGCTATTCAGATATCTTTCGAGGAAGATGCGTTGAAGTTTTCCGAGGAAAATACTCGTTACTTTTAACAAAATAGGAGCAGTTTTGTCCCCGTTATGGTCACCAGATTATTAACAGTATTTCTTAACTTCAGTCTGTACTACTTACTTTTCTCGAAGGAAAGGAGAGGTCACTGTTTTGGACTGATGGGTGCAAGATGTGCCTTGCAGGCGTTCTCCCAAAGACCACAATTTACAATAAGTATCCGAGTAAAATCGACAAGAGCATACCATGCAAATGTGTTAAAGACTGTGTACCTGTGAACAGATAAGCGTTAATGGGATAATCTTCATATCCCCGAAATATTGAATCGAGCCGGTCCCTCTGTCGTGATTACATCAAAGTAGGTTGCAGCCCAATTAGTAGAATAGATCTTAGGATTCATCGTTTCGAAAATCACCGTTAGTGTATCCACAAAACCGTTTAAGTATCAGTAAGTAGTGCGCCGGGGAGACCACAAACCAAAATTTACCTGATAATGATAAAAATAATCATAATAGCATCAATAGCAGTGGCATTTTTGTTTCTTCTTATCACAAAAATTTGTTTCAGGGACTGAAAAACTGCCAACTGACAGCCGGCAAATATCAACCCCAGATATTCACGCATAAATGCACAAAATTAACCGTTTGCCCAACATTACTATTCAGTCGAAACAGGTGCACTTTGTTAAGAATGCAAACTAACAGACAGAAAACAGACTCAAGACCAGTGTTCGAAGTAAGTTTACAAGATCCAATTGTCCGTACCTGGGTTTAAAAGATCAGTACATGCGGCACTTACGTTCTCGTGATCGTTTTGGCTGGACTAAGAATTGTTTGAGCTAACTTAATCAAAACCGAGTTTACCTGGAAAATCGTCTAAACGAAACACTCGAATCCTTGTTCGTTGATGGTACACTTTTTGCTGAGGTCAGTAAATGATCTCGTTCAATGATGGGAATACTTGCGTCATTATTACATAATTTACTATAATGCCAAAAATCGATTTAGTCTGGTCCCTTCTCATTCAGACAGCGCCGGAAAAAAATCCATTCTGTGCACTAGGATCTATCTCACATATATTTTGCAAATTGGGGCGATTTATTGAGCTAAAGCAGAACCGGCCTTATTCTCCGTCAGGCTTGTCAGTGACAAACATGGTAAATATGTGAATCTAGTGTCAATTTTGGCAGAAGATATTTCCCGCATTTACTTTACTTTTGCTCACCAAATCCTGTCGTCTCAATCTAGATGGTACTGTGGAATACCTGAAGAGCTCCAATAACCGGTGGTCCGCTTTCGGTTTTTATCCGTTCACTTACGAACTACTTATTACATAAAGTTATATATCCGATCATCATCCTCTTATATTTCTTAAACGAGTAATTAATTTGGAATCGGAAATGGGTAAGTACCAACTTTTTACTGCCAACTGACGACTACTCGTTTCACCATAGCATACGCACGGAATAGTTTGATCTGGACTCGTGATTGTATTTATTCTGTCATCCGCTTATCCCGGAGGGTAAGATCCCAAGTGGACAACCGCATACAGTGGTGATTTTGATCGTGGATGCAATAAAAGAAGCGGAACGAAGCAATACACAAGGAGAAGCGAACTCTCGGTTCGGTTGTTGATGCTTCTATCCTGGTGGTGGGTAGTAGAGAAAACTTACCTAGTCTGGACACCGACTGAACATATAAGCACAAACACACGTGCAAGTAGGCAAAGTTGGATGAACAATAGCTTGGACCAAATAGATACACCATACGTGAACAGAATCTGTCTCACCCGCTTATCGCATTCGATTAATGGATGAGGGACTAGGAGGTGCTTCGTAAGTATGATAGCTTTCGGTAAACCGATTTGCACATTGACTGGCTGGCTGGCTCGCTCGCCTCTTCGTTCGTTTGCTAGTTTATTTGGACAAACAAACTCGCACACAACAATTCAGCAGTGTACCTTTCAGGCGAATGCCCATTTTTTACACCGCCTATTCAGCCGATGACAGGAAGTGGCCGGGTCTGGCATACAGATTCCCACTTCCCATCAAAAAACCCCAATGGTCTTCGAGGTGACGATTAGAATATCTGCAACAAGACATGGTTTAACAGGTACATGCACAAGCACCGGTTAGTATACAAACGCGCAAACATACACATCGCGACCACTGCCATCCGATCGAGTAAAATTGTCTCCATCAGCACCCCGCGCACCATTATTTTCATCTTCCCATAAACGCGTAACCGACGGCCGCCCATCCAAATTCTGGGCAGATATCTGTCTATCTAGTCAAACCCTTATGGAATTACATTACCGTCCGGTCAAATCCAAACCCGAGAGACAACAACAAATCAGAAATAGATACGTGATCTCGCCAAAATACCCCTTCTGACTGCACCATTCACTTACAGAGATTTTCGGCCATGAAACGTAAACAAGTCATTTATGGTTTTGTACCTGTTTCCGGGGCTGCTGTATGAGAGCCTCTCACTAGCTCGCTGGCCTCAGCGCACAAACACAAACGAGTGGACATTTACCATTGTCGTCTATCGTATGCGGGCTTATGAACTAACATTTTCAGAAAGCTAAAAGATTCGTTCGTAAGTTTACACTACCTAATAATCATATCTTGACTGGCTATTGGGGTATATGTTTCACAGGAGAAAAAGTGATAACCGAATAGATTTTTCTCAATCATCCGGCCCACGTTGCTTTCACTGTCCAGGAAGACTAGCGACCAGTTGTGCGATTCTCATGCATATCCTATTACAACCGTTTCGCCAATAATCCGGCCAGGAAGTATCTGATTCAGTCAAATGAAACAGGAGTATGTACCAATGAAATACAAATTGCAACACGTTTTCTCTAACAAATAAAGACTGGTTGCTTGCAGATCTAAAATATGACATCTAACAGTAACCCTTATTCATTTCTTAGTTTTCGCTTCAAAGAATAAATATGGATCATCAGGTGAGTAGTACAAGCCCGATCAAAGACAAAAAATGAACTGGCTATGTTGGTGAAAACAGATCCACCGTATGCACTTGGTGGATTCAAACATATTTCTGCAGATAATTGGCCGAATGATGTTCGACTGTGCAAGGCCTTATGCGTTATGACCTAAAAATAGGACTTCAGGGTCGTTGTTTATTGGCCAAACAGCAGCAGACTTTCTGTGTGTGACGAATGGAAGGATTGGTAAGCAATGTTTGCACGTGAGTTATGTGAAAAATATGAATTACTTGATAATAAATAGCTGCATACCAATATACAAAGATAAATGGGCAGACATGCAGAACTTCAGTGCCTTTCGGAATTGTGGAAACATGTACTGTATTGCATCCAACATTGATATTTAAAAAAAATCAAACACTTCATTTTTTGGTGCAATATGATTCAACGTGGATGTCATCAACAGTATGAATAGAAATTCACAAGAAAAATTCATTTGAAGGGTATGTTTAAATGGACTCCCAGAAAATCAAGGAAACATTTCGAATATGATGGAAACATGACATTTTCATAGTCCACAGATTGCTTTCTGCCATCTTGGGATGATTTGTCAGAAATCTATTGAGTGACCACATGCGACCAGGTAAATGTTGTGAGCCTGCGGACTAGCACTTCACGTACTCAGATCCAGTATCACTGGACAGGAAGTGTTGACTTGTGATTTGCTGTTTCCGCTGAGTGGCACAAGGTTGGAACTTGTCACAGACAAATGGGAAAAGGAAGATGTCAGCGTCCAAATAGCCGCGCATTAGCAAACAGCATATTGCTCTCCTCAAGGGTATGTGGAAGTGATCGTTTAGCATCATCCCATAACCTCTAAATCTTACGAATGCGGTTAAACTGTGGAAGTGTCTAATGGAACAAATGTTGCCCCAGCATTTTGGATGGAGTTTGATCTGACCATTCCAATAGAGATTGACAATAGACAGTTCTACTGAACTTGGAACTGAAGTAGAATGATTTCATGAAATAATTCACCATGTGATATCATCGCTCAACTCACCATAAAGAAACCATGGAAGCACTGTACAGTTGTTTCATCCTTGTTAGGAATTATCAGCAGTGCATATCCACCGCGCCCGAACTGGGACGCGATCCCGGGACGAACAATTCTCAGTCGAACGTCTCAGCCATTATGCTACCGGGCAGGCTGTGAACGGTTTGTTGAACTTCACCACATGACGTTGCACCTATCCGACACTGATTTGCACGGCCACTGTCCGCTAGCCCACAGCGATCGACAAGGATGAAGCAGCTGTACAATGCTTCCATGGTTTCTTTATGGTGAGTTGAGCGATGATATCACATGGTGAATTATTTCATGAAAACATTCAATCTCCTACTACTAACATGCATGAAGTAGAATGAGTTTATATGGTTACTTCCTTCAAATGGGTTTCAACTTCCTTACTGATTACATTGGACTGAAGGCAATAAGCGTTTTGGGCACCATGGACAGATTGAGTTATTTCGTGTTTTGCAAAGTTTGACGGTGATGGGTTGGATAAACATGAATGCCACTGACATGACATTATGAAGCTGAGGAAACCGCATTTAGCATTCGTATGGCGCCATTTTTGTGATCGCCTGACCGTTGTATACGGTAAACAAAATATGGTGGTATGTGCAGCGGTATTCGGACAAACGTTTTAAAAACAGCGGTTTATTGTTGCCTGTTTTCCCGTAGCTCCCGTAATACGTTGTCTGTGGGATGTTCGATCAATTCCGATCTGTGCTGTTTTATTTAGTCGCCAGTGCAAAGCATTTCGGAAAGACAAACAACGTTTGGGTTAGTGCTAAGTTTTTTGTGTTGTCGCTCATAAAGGCAATATCATCGATATATTCTAATTTAAAAACTTTGTTCTCGCAGAGATGTTTAATTGCACCATCTGTTGGTTCATTAGAACTCCCCGCAGAGAATCCACCATGGCGAAGTTGAACATAAACGGAGTTTAGTGGCAGCCATATCTTGTTGCTTCACTGGAAACAAGGAAGTGTAGACATACTCCACCGTAAGTCCTAACGCGACCCGTTTAATGACTGTAAAACTCCGAGGATTGATACACGGTTCTCATGCATACCATTCCGCAACTATCAATTCCACGGTGCTGTAGTGAGCTCACTTTTTCGAGGAAAGTTGAATTTTTTCAGTCATCTTTTCTCTGCAGCTCGCTGTGGCTTCTGTTTTTAATTTAAGACGTCTGTTTGACTGAATCAATTTGTCCGACACGAGATTTATACAGTTCCGCCTATACCGCACTTTTGAGAGTTTACTTCAGAACCAGATATACCATTCAACTATTTCTGCTGCGGTTTGCCTTGGCATATGTTGTCTTATCGGTGTTATTTCGGTACTACGATATATGCAATACGCTTGTCGGATTTCTTTTTTGGTTTAAGTCTTCTCTGTTCTGCCCATTGAGGGGACACTGTCAACGGCTGCTTCAGAATCTGATAAGATACACGTGCAGGAGCCTCACACCTAACGTCTACTATGGTGCAATTCTGTCAATGGAATTGTAGTTCACGTGAATGAATAAGCGTACAATGATTTTTGGTCTTTGCAGTACATCACGTTACTTTACCACCTTCTGAAGCGTAGAGATTGAGTTGACACACCCAAGGTCAGGGAAATTCCAATTTGATCGTCGCGAGCTGTTCAATCTGCGAAGGAAAACAGACGCTAATGGGTTAGGCTAATGCACTTCTTGTAAGTACAGTTACTTCTCTAGCCCCCATTATAAATAAGGACCATAATCGATTTCCTCGTGAGATACGGACTTGTTCGGTATACCAAATCATTGTAACAAAACTTGAGATTCTCTGACGAGTGCCACTACCCTATCTTTCAAAAGGGCTGGGGAAAAGCCATGAAACTCGGGGCGTTTTCTGATCTCCTGGGACTTGGATTTCCGTACGAATTTATGCCTCAGAAGATGAATACCTAGAAGCAGACCACTAGAAGTGTGTTATAATAGCTGTTCGAAAGGCTTATGCTGGAGAACAAGTCAGGTTTACTTTAAGTTGCTTAGCCCATGTTAGGGGTTGTCGTTGTTAATTGTAAGTAGGCGAACCGTCAACTTTGCTGGCTGTTCCGCCTACCTCTAATCTTCTTTTGCCAGTGACTTGGGTGAAATGGAACAGTTTGCAGAGGCTTCCCATGAAAGTTGCACGTTTCATTTCTGACGTCCGTTTAAGCCACCCGATGTCGTGTGGTGTTCACGTCTTATCACGAGCCGTGTTTCATTATGATCGTTACCAACGCGAAGACTCAGCGGATATCCATAGCGCCAAAACACGGCGGATCAGGCTATCATTCACTACGCCATCAGAACGCAATGCATTCCAGATAAATGAACATTGCTGATAAGTGTTATCAGATGGGATTAGTTCCATCTTCCCACTTTGTTCTTCTCGGTATTCTGAAAGTCTAGTTGAAGCAGATAGCTTATCGCAGTCTAACCGCAGCTACACCTTGAGTTCGCAACCAAAGAACAAGGATAACTTCGTGCAGACTAGCACGTGATCGGAGTCAAGAAAAGTGCTCCACTATGACCAGGAGTCCTGCATGCAACCCCGCCGTATTAGGCTTGGAGCGATGTGGTCGATCTGCGTCTTTCTGCTAACTACTGGAGGGCGGACGCTAGGTGACATACCGAAGGTCAGATGTCTGAAGTTCGTACTGGTAAGAAATAGGGTTGGGGGAAGTCAAGGTCAATTCTCGTTTTTTAATAACGAATGAAAATAGAAAGGGCCTCGCGAAAGCCCAAGCGAGATCAGCTGACTTAATTTGATATTTATGCCTCCTGATAAAATCACGTTACCAGCCCGGTTCACCTTTTGTAAGAGGTCATGCAGCTTTTATCAAATTGCTTTAATTGCACTTAGGCTGCCGTCTGTAGCTGCGGACGTCGAAGTGATAAACAAATTCCGTCTATGTCAACCGTGAATGTTTACAGTGGACGAACCTCCATATGTACATGCACACAACCATCCGTTGAATTGAATTCCGTCAAACAAAGCAGCCTCCGTCCTCCCACTAAGAGTCTTGCCAACACCAGAAAAAACAGAATCAACTTAATCAGAACCCTCAGAAAAGCGCCTAAGAAACTTCACAGAAGTATTGAAAGAGTGCTTCAGTCGAATGACAAGAGTGAAACCTTGAGTACGAATATCCTGGATCCAAAGCATGTCAGGGGTTAGGGTCTTTAGTGTACGGGCCAACAAGTCTTTTCCTTCGTCAGCTTTCGCAAGTTAACTGTGTCTGGGTTAAAAAAGCATTGAGGACAAAGAAGAGCATCCGCCGGTGAAAACAATTTCGGTGATGCTTAGGAGCTATCAGAAGGCGGACGCCAGACAAAAGGTATACGTTTCGCCTCAAGACAAGACTTGTTATAGTTATCTGAAGAGGACGATCCTGGATTCGGTTCCCAACCAGTTCCCAAGAATTATTTGAAAAGTGGTAGAAGCAATAAAATTTCTTGATATTTGCCTAGGGCAATTTCAGTTAAACTCCATAAGGCCATTCGAATGAGAGATGGTGAGGATGCTTAAAGTCTGGTGTTCACGGAAGAAGGCATTTTTGTGGCATTTTTATCCATTTCTTTGGGAGGAATGCAACGGCTACCATACGGGTTCAGAACCTTCGAATTTTGGGTCAAAGATCCGACGAAAAATGTCTTAGAATCTCAGTGGTTAAAAATGACTTTTCGCCAATTACCAAGTTCTTACATTAAATTAAATTCAGTTAGCATGTTTAATTATTCGGGTAACTGACGATACGTCTGCCTGCATTTCAACTGACGGCTATTATGACCATCTTTAACCATGTAGTTGGCAGCGATTTCTAGCCTTTATTTATCTTAACATTCGTCGTCCTCACGTGCGGCTGAAGTCAACCCAGTTGGTGGACAACTATCAAGGATGGAAGCAACGTTTGAACAAGCAGACAACCGAGTGTTCCCATTTCACGAAAAAGTGATTGGAATTTGCTTCAGTTAGAGTGCTGATGGAGTTTGGCCATTTCGAGCGTTATTTCCAAAAATCGAAATTATGCTTCTTTTTCGAATACGGTTTTCAAAGCAATCCGCGGTTGATTCCTAAGCGTCAACCGTAACTGCATTTTATATGATGGATTTCAAAAACAGGTTTTCACTGGTCCCTATATCAATCTTGCATGATTCGTGTACTTTTGAGTCATAGGATTTAACTAAATCATACATGGGTTTCACGAAGTATTGTCTTCTGGTGGACCAAATATGCAAAAGCATGTCATGTGACTCGATGCATCATAGGACCACCGTTATCCCTGTGGACGATATGTAGCTTGCTTCAGAATAGGCTTATAAAATCACGCTCGTGGATAGGCCTATCTACGTGCGCTCTCGCTACATCGTTTGAGAGTTGCCGGGCTTTGAGCAAGTACACGTGTGACCTGGACCTGTGAACGCAGTTGGTTGGGATGTACGGAAAATTGAGACTCATGCAAGCGTAGTTATTGGAATGCTGCCTTTTGTGCTCAGTTTCTTGAAGCATTTGATTTTCGTACTTTTCAACGTGTTATTTCTAACTGGTTTTTTGTGCGATAGCTATTCATGTGCGTGTAAAACTATGTGCATTCCCAAGTATTCTTCGGTTTGAAGTTGCCTATCGATTGACCCCAACAGTGTCACCTCACCGCTGGTAATTAACACACGAGAGTTGTTAGCATGACACTGCTCAAAAGTGCTGTCACGACACAAGAGGTGTGGAGAAAAGTCGGCGGATTGTTTTTCTATCAACCAGAAGTATTGATTACCTTATCAGGTGAGGACTCAATTTGCAAAAAATCAAACGATAGTCCGCACGTCTAGTTTTGTCAAGCCACTTGGGCTGCAAACGAACCGACGTCCAAACCAGGACGAGATCCAAATATGTTTGACGAAACCCCGGAAATGAGTCTAATCCTAACTGACGAATGTTAATAAACTAGGCCTATCGGGGTGCGTTTTCATTAAACACACTGACTCAGGGAAAGCCGTCCAAGCATCATGCGGGTGACCGTAGGGCGAGTCAGTAGGTGATGAGAACCTGGACAAAACTACCCATTATCCTAAACAGTTTTCACTTAAGTCTTTGATTTGTTACACTGAGCTGAAATCAAAATCAACTTAAACAAAATGGGAGTATATGTCCAAGTAACCCCCAAAACGAACATCCCTCACTATGGCTTTGGCATAATTATCGAGCCCAAAACTATCTATTTTTAAATCGCTTGCGTTAGACCTGCCGTAATGTGTAAGTTGTCCAATCTTATAGATTAGAAGTTTCGTTTAGCTATTTTAGTAAACTTTGAATTGGTCCACTCGTAAAAGTCCTCGATATCTACGAGATTCAAGTCCGCTGTACAGGCCCGTGAGTTCTAACTCGTGGATACCGGGTGTTTCACAACGATATCTTGTTTTGGAGAACCAAGAAACTGAAAGTTGATTATGCTTGACACAATGTACCTGCATAGTATTTAAAATGTATGAAAACTGTTGTGCATGGTCTTGCAGCTCAGCTTCTGTGGTACATATAGAACTAAGCCTACGATGACATCCATGCGTAAATTAGTACACCGCTAAAGTTGGATTTTGTTCTCATTTGGATCACCTCAAAACAGATGACTTGTAAACCAGTGCAATAGATAGATCACTCGCGCATCAGTCTATCCATTCACAATATTTGCCGCATTATTCGCATGACTGCAATGGTAAACAGGCTGAGTGCGTTTAATTGATTCTGAAAACGACAGAGCACAATCTTGATAAAGTTTAGTTGATGAGGATTACGCGATCACCTTTAGGCTTCCAACTTGTGGACGTTTCTTGTGATTGTATTGAGTAGTTTCGGTTTCGAAAAGGTCCAGTAACTTACTTTACAATTGGCAAACTGCAGTTTCTATCCATTCTCACTTGGTCGGTTTTTGATTTCTGTCGCTTTGGCCAAAGACGACGAAATGCAGACCACTCTCATTTTTCAGACGATACGCAAACGACATTTCATGGGTCGACTAGCAAGATCCAATATTAGGTCAGATCGAGGGTGTTCATTCATCAGGGTTTACAAACAATCGAACTTCGTCAAAAATCAGTATCTTTTCGACGTTAAAATTCTTCCTTCTATGAACGAATGAATGAATAAATCAGTAGAACATTTAATCGAACAGTCGGTTGTGAATTTGCCACTCACATCTAGAGAGGAGGAAGTTTTAAGTGAATTTTTCGATATCAACTTCAAAGAACGATTACTGGGCATAAAATTTTCGTTAGTGAAAATAATTGGTTCAAAAAGAGATTGTGATTTTCAGGCGCCACGCTATTCATTAGAGAATAAATTAATCAACACAGTTCAAATCACCGACTCAAAATTTTCTGACAGGCTACTTCTCAGTTGGTGATGACGCTAATCAGGTGGAATGTCTTTACAAATCATCCCTTCTCAGCTTCCGACATGCAGTTTAGTGTGCTGATTGATCTGCGTGTAGGTCTTGGATGTAGCTGTGTGAGAACGGCACCCGACATGGAACCTCTCGCTTACAGCAGTCAACATGGCAATCAGTTTAACAGAAAAATTCTGCTTTATTAAAAAACAACCGCCGAAAGTCAACTAGGATAAATGACAAATTTAGCGGGAAGAAAAGCTTGAAGACCCGAACCACTAATAAAACCTGTGTATAGGAAAAACATTTCTAATTCGCGATACATTCACAAACGCCGATAGAAGGCGTGCAGGTAAGATGACCTGAAAACGAACTTGCGGCCGGTAAATCCAGTCATTTTTATATAACACAATGGTTAGAATAGATGGTGCACTGCTTATTAATTACTTATCAGTGCATCATACTTAATAACAAGTAGCTGAATGCCGTCGAATGAAGAATTGACCTGCCGGAATGGGATATAGACCGAATACGCCCATGACCTGTCTTCGTGATGACCACAAACTGGCCAATACCGGTTTGATTTGATCTCGCTTCATCCCATCTGTTCATCATCTAGGCCCACTGCTGTAAATTAGACCTGGAAAGTTAATTTCTAGCCAAAATTGTCCAATTTTTTTCGTCATAACCGTGATACTATGTAGCAACTGATCAGTGAAGGCATTGGCCGGTCGTCTTTCCCTCTAGTTGTCACAGTTAGTTGCGCAGTAGTGAGCAGACATTCCTGTATCAATCCTGAATTTCCTAGTACTCAAGATTTGTAAAGTACCAGTCAGCAGTTCGAATCTTCCAGCTTAAGTGTCACTTGGGCTGTCGATTAACTTGCAAATATGGTTTTAAAATTTATTTCGCTAGTGCACAAAGATAAACCAGAACCCTTCTGCCCGTCCAGGTGGTAGCAGCGTCTGTGTAGAACTGTTCATTCGTTGGGAAAGTGCACAAAAGCATGCTTTTATAAGGTGGCGAGTTTCTGGACCCACAATGAAAAAAAATTAATCTGATGATGACCGGTTATTTTTCCTTGGCAAAATGGGACTAAATCAGCGTACTATCTTACGGCTGAAAATGTAGTGCAACTTGAAGTGGGTGGTAATTTTCCTTGTATGAAGTGATGCAAATCAGCCCTTGGTGTTGCCTGTGCCAGGTATGGAGATACGAGGTTATGCAGTCCACGTGGATACCGCACTTGACTGGGGCTCGTACCAATATTGCATGAAAATCCAACGTGTGTTTGCAAGCCGAAAAAGGCTTGGTTCCTCTTCGGAAGTGGCCCGGGGGACGGAAACCTTCGACTAAATTAAAACAGTATTCAAAAACTTAATTACCTAGATTTAAATCGTACTACAAGTTCAGTGATTCGCACGCTGACTTTCAACATTTTTTGCTTGGTGCAGTGCTGACACTTGTCGAATTTCTGTTTGCCATATTCCATATATTTTCTCCCACTATCCGATAGACCAATATCCCAGTGCTTGAAATCAGCAAACTTTTCATGTTAAGCGAACACCTAGGCCAAGTGCTCTTGTAAAAACAGAATGGCGAATGAACTGTGAAAAGCTCAGAATAGCGGATGCCATGTGCTCAGGTAATTTGGGCGGGTCAGTAAGAAAAATGTGTTAACACTCTTCAGTTTGGCGCTATAGTTCATTCGGTAGTATGTAAGTGAAGTCAATGCATAGATTCGAATCCGATCAACAGTCTATGATCTCCCAAGTTTGTATCTTGCGAAAATTGCCTAATTTGTCAAGCAATATTCTGAAACAAATCACCCGAGCCTTGGCGCATGCATCAAACACATTAATCCATGATTATAAGGGCTGGTGTAACTTTCCCCTACCTTGGCCTTTGATCAGGTCTCATGGAAACCGTCTACAAATGAACCGTCGTCGAATCGTTTCTGCCGTTTATTGATATAGTTTCTTCACAAGACTCGGATTTGTATTTCGTATATCCTGTCACCAGTCCACCCCTCCACACAAAAACAAGTTGATCGTTGCTGAAATTTCCACATTGTTTCTTTGTCGAATTATTAGAATTTCTAATCTCAAATAACTTTCGGATGTGAACAACTGTTACACTGCATTACAACGGTATTTATTGTGTCGATTCGAATCCTGCAGAGATGAAAATTTATTGAATATACATCATCAGCCGTCACTGCTTCTGATGGTTCAGCAATATGGCTGGGTACTGTAGATGATTTTTGATTCTTTCTTTTTGATCATTGTAGGACCGCTTGACTAAAATCTGAATCCAAAATTATGCTTGAAGCAAACAAGCTTCCTTTACGCTGAGAAGTTATTCGTTGAACTTCTATACATTTAGTATCGGGACTATGTTTACTTCCATTAACATGGGGCATGAATTGCTTGCATGCAGTGATGAACTGTCTAGCTAACCATTCAGCTCTTTCCGGCTTGAAAGCCACATCATTATCCCTTCAAATCAAGGCAAATCGCCACTAAATATAGCCTGCCATAAGTCCGTTCTACTAACCACGTCAAGAAACCACAGTTACCCGGTCTTAGAATTTTCAAGTTTAATCGTGTCAAAAAACCTCTTATTTTTGGCATTGTTCCCGCCTACCAGTCACCGGATTTTTCTGCATGAGTCTCTTTCCCAACCTTTGGAATATTATTGTCACGAAAGCCCAGTGAACCATCTGTCAATTCATTGTTTTATTAGTGGTGTGGTCCAATTCGGAAAATAAATTCACACATTTCGAGCTTCTGTTTCGGCCTCTTGTTTACCTCGCTATTGCCGTGGCATGCAAACTGTCAACTGAAACTCCTAACAACTAGACCAGACCAGTACTATTTGCAGCGCCGTTAATGACGACCTTTTACAAGCCTGTTGCGGAATCTCGCCCATTTTGGGCTAGGAGTTTAGTAGTTCACGGAGGAAATAAAAATTTTCTGCAGAAATTATTGGACGATGATATAGTCTCCGAGTTATGATCCCCTAGGCCCGGATGACTGCGTATGTTCCGACGACCAATTCTATCAAAAGTTGTGTGTAGTTCTAACAGAGGTAGTGTGCGCTTCCCAAACGAGATTTAATGGAATAATTTGGCATCCACTGAACCCGGAATTTTGGTCTACAAATTAAACTATAAAATACAGCGTGGTCGTTGGCAAGTTAATAGTGTGGGTTATCACAAGCTGTAGAGCATCGACCATTTAGTACTATACTGCATTATATTTTTTGATTACATTGTATCGTATTGTTTAATAAACTTTTGCAACTAAAAAGCTTACCTTTCAGTCAACGGAAAAACAACAAAAATCCGATCACACAATCCATACCGGATGAGATATTTTCAGCCATGGAGTTTAGAAGTCATTTCTATAATGAATTTCTCCTTCTTAACCGAAATTCCTGCTGAATGAAGAAAGATGAAATCGCGGTAAATATTAGTCCGAAAGGGAATCAGTCTAAGCAGTAAACTAGTATGTGAGTGCCAGCGACGAGAACACAGACCATTATGTAAGTAGTGAGTCGGTTTGTAAGGAACTCGGTGGAAAGTTTTCAGTGATCCCTAATGTGCAGCTCGCAGATGATTACAAAAAACTGAAATTTCCTGGCAATCAACGCTTCGAATGAGGTTTTTTCGAGGTTGATATCTATCAGCGAAATCCTGCACTGTATGGATAACCCCCCAGTAAAGATTAACTTGAGTGATAGAGGGATACACTATCTAGTATCATTGTTAAATAAATCACTCAGAGAGATTAGCGGTTTGGTGCTTGATTAAAACTTCTCACACCAAATTCCCTTTTAGATTCGATTTATGGTGGACATGAGCTACTGACTAGCCCTAGTAGGATTAATTTTGTCACTTCCGTTGCGGTTTCTAATCCCTGCAGTATAACGTCACAACTGAGCTGGTGGTCAAACCTTGGTACCGAAGTGCCGATTAGACTTTTGTGCTTTCTCATAATCACTGAATAACAATGTCAAACTCTCCGCAGATACTTCAAATTCGTCTTTCTGCAAGTGCTGTCTCTTAGGAATACTTTCCGGCTTACATTGGTCGCATCGACTGCCCGATATTAAAGTCGATGAGGTAACAAAAATAGCACTTATAAGTTACGGGATTTTTAAAAATTCCAGATAAATGGCCTTGGTAGTAATAAATGCAATGTAAAATTCCATTTCTCATACATCATTCTATACGGCTTCAGCGGCCGACAGAAAATCGGGCGTCAGTGTAGGACGAAAGCAAAACCAATGGACTATGTCATGATTGTAGAAAGTGTAAATCATCCATTTATGAATCCGCATAATGACCTGTTTTTACGAATTTTAGATGAAGGCACTCGCATAACTCCGATTTATCGAAAAGAATAGTTCATACTCCTCTCGGACCAAAATAACCACAGCTTTAGATCTCGAAAATCAACGGTCCGCAATTCTAAGGCACTATAAGGTTACTTTGATCGGTGTATTTACTTCAATAATTCGTACACCTCTGTGTGCACCCTACTTCAGATTGCTGAAGATCAGTCAAAACTATTACCAGCCCCGAAGTCAGCAAGTACAAAATTCCACCCAAGCGATGTTTCCATTGGGCTAATTTCTTGCGTTCTTAGTTTGGTACGACTTTCCGTCTTCTTCCAGCACTAATACCGGCGACTCCTTTCACCTATCCTGCAAACCGGACAGTAGCTCATCTTGAAAAATGCAGTTTCCCTGGCTTACCAAATTCCCAGACACTATGATGCACCTGCGAAATCGATGTAACATCATTTCATAAATTTGCCTTTGGCCCTATTCCACGGTCCTTGTTAAGGACACGGAAATTTTTCACTATTCAAAAAGCCTAATTGCATGGTTATATGGCTACATCCCTAAAAGAAGTCAATGCAAAATGATATTTATTATGTCGCTACACAGTTCATGAATTTTACACCGGGTCAAACTTTCTACTTATTTACTTTCCGCAAGAATTTTCTCGGTTCTGATTTGAATTCCAATGTGTTCAAATATTCTAATTCTCCATTCACTTTTTCGAGGTCGGCTAACTCGTATGGTTCTTCTGTCATGACCAAGAAAATAACTTTCACAGGAGGGGTCTGTCAAATACCTCGGGATCACTTTCGGTGATAACTTGAGGTGATCATATCAAACTCATAACTGTACAGAGAAAGTTGGAGGCCCATCCTTCGGAGAAATTAAACGATCGCTCTTTTTGTCCAAAATGTTTTTCTTGCTCCTATTTATTCCCACCCTATCGATTTTGCTAGTTTATTAATGACTGATTTTTGAATCTTTTCGTAGGGGTCGATCTGTTATCCCCGGCTGGTTATTCCCATCACTGAAAATACAATCAGTGAAAGGTTTTTCCGGATGTTATTCACCTTCTAGGAAACGATTCTTTTAAGTTCCACTCTCATGCCTTGCACTCATCGCCTTCCGTTCCACACCAGTCCAAAAACGATTACATAAATTAGCCTGCTTTAACTAGGGGAACGCTGGAAGCAGACTAAAAGAAGCCATGCACTCAGTGGCAACTGTGATGTGAGACTCCGTGTCATGTAAATCTAGGAAACGACGGATACCCTTGACTCCAGTTGCCCTTTTCAAGGTCGCAGACCCGTGAATTCGGACGCAACATACACTGAGAGGCGCAAATTCCTGAAACGTCAATTGGCCAAGAGAATGAGAGGTGACCGCCAACCGTGGGGGGTGGGGAAGTGTAGCTGACTGTTTCGTTGAACTACCACCTTAGTGGAACTTCCACCTGTAACTGCAAGCGAAAAATTCAGCTAGATACTAGTCCTCCATCATAAACGAAGGTCACCAGTTAGATAGGTTTTCTGGAAAGATACAAAACAGTCGAGCCAGATGGGCCATTTCCATCCTTCTTCAAGGATGGTGGTGAAGTGTTAACATCGGAGTTAACGAAACTGCTGAAATCAATCTGAGTAAGAGAACAGTTCCATCGGGACTGGTGTGAATCGGTGTTTTCGCCGATTTACAAGAAAGGTGACTAGTCGCGATTTAAAAACCACAGAGGAATTAGTTTGTCGTGCATCGCATCCAAACTGATCGCGGGAGTTATCTTCCGCTGATTACCAGTACCCCTAAATATGTGTGCATGAGAATCAAGCCGATTTCCGTCCTGGTCGGGGTTGTATTCACCAAATATTCTCCCGGCGGCAAATCTCAGGACTCGGGTATGCTTTCCGTAGATCAACGATTTCTCTCTTCCTTGATCTGAAGCCATCGTTCGGCTCAGTCGATCCTGCAGTTCATTGTGGCTGCCTCCCAGTTAAGAGTGTTTGAAGGTCGTTTGCCTTTTCTAATCTCTGTATGCCAACAATGGAAGTGATGTTTCACCTGAGTTCACCACGCAAATTGATGTTCTTTAAGGTTACCCTATTTCGGCTTTTTCAAACTTATAAGTGAAGCTATAGCGGAAATTGCCCTATCCTCATGTGTGAATTGCGGCACTGATATTTGCTCAGGCGGGAAACAGTTCAAAGTAGAATATGCAACCGACACTGTCCTAATGCGTGAACACGGATATGGATTGCGGGTTTGCCTCGATAGTCTCAGTGGTGATGTTTGGTATGCGCTTTGAATATTCGAATTTTAAAATATATTTGCCGGCGTGGATTGGATCAAAGCCGAACCTTGCCCTTACAGGGAAACTACTGAGTGATGCTAGTAGATTTAGTTGTTCTTCACCTGACGGTCGTATGCTGGATTGTCTCCATGCGTGAAGAAGGTTCGATTGACATTCATCAGCTTGAGATATATGGCTTAGTGGTGACAACCGGCTGTCGATCAAAGGTCAGCTATTAGCAACGGTTGTGAGGTGAGCATTGCTCCACGGCTGAAAAAAGTAGACATTGAGTGTCGAAGATGCGCGAAGGCTTTTGGTGTCCGAACACCATTTCTTCACAGCATTGAAAGTTCCAAACTTCCATAGGACCATAGTCAACACACGAATGAAACTGGCGATATATTTCATCAGCTGAACCACAAAAGTCAAACGAGAGAGGTTACAACATGTCATCTAAACACCATTTTATTCAATTGATCAAACTGCAAAAGCACAATCTTTCAGTCCATTATATTTCAACATCTGGGTAAAATATTTTTCAACACAATAATTGATCGTCTGATCCGCCGAGCATTCGAGTACTGATCGATGCATACATGAAACTCTAATGAGTGCGTTAACATCTACTTTTGCACATTAAAAGGATTACTGTTGAGTAGGTAGTCTGAAAATCCCACCTGCCAGTCACATTCCAACCACAGCTTGTAGAGACAGTGACAATACTGAGGCGGTCAGGTGAGGCATCTCAGCTAACAACGCGACTGGCTGAGTGCTACTGGAGGAATTTTGCCCACCAATGTGTATGCTGCTTAGTTCGGGAAGTAAATACACTGGAGAAACCTTTTTACCACACAGTCTACCCCTCATTAACCATGGTTGATGAGCGAGTAACGGGCTATCATATCAATGATCCAGGGCTGTATCCGGTGGTTTAATTCGTGTATTGTTAAGTTGAAGTAAACCACTGACACCCAAGCATGGCATTCATCAACCGGATGTTTTGATATCGTAAATTTCTTTTCTGGATCCAGGTTATGATGGTCGTTTCTGGTGAATTATGTAGAATAGCTGAATGTCCAATGATAAAGCAAATAACCATTCTGAATAATAAATCATACTATGAACTCTGTATGACTGAATGAATTGTAAAAATATATCAAAAGTAGACAGGTTGAGATAATAGGTAGAAAATTTTCGTTAACAGAATTTCGCAGAATATGTTTTAATGAATCCCACTTAATGAATAATTAATGGGTCTCTCAGTGTGTCGCTGTCTTTATTCATATAAATATCTCCATCGGTAAGGCAACGTGTAAGGCGCCAAACTACCCCCTGGTGATGTTTGGTAGTGTTCAGCAAACGCAAATAAAATCTGGCCGACAGAATTGAAATGTTTCATTGAGCCAAAAGTAAGCTTGGATACAATAATAAATTTAATATGTAATCATACTATCTCGACTGGTGCTTCGGAAAGCTACCGCCTCCACATTTACAATTATTACTAATATTATTAATACCACAACTGTTACTATTACTACTACTACTACTACTACCACTACTACTGCTACTACTACTACTACTGATTTTGTTGTTTTCATTCAGTTTATTAAACCAGAAAGGTAAAATATTTTAAGACAGATACCGCGACCTAGCCGTCTTGGCAGTAACATGAAGCATGAAAACGCCTTCGAAGAGAAAAATTGAAATAATCAACCAAACCACAGAATTTTGATAACCGAATTGTCAAACCTAGTTATGCGCTGCACATTTCGTGTTGATAATTGCACTATGTAACGTCATCCCCATTTGCATGTTACACGTTAACCGATTTGTTTTTTCAATTTCGTTGATAGACAAGATTTTCTCCACCCTGAGAAATGAAGCAAGCAGATAGCTGAGACATCCAAGTATTGAAAATAGCATCAGCTTATAATCCTTCACCCGTGTGAAAATAAACGGATATATCGTTCCCGACTTGTTGACGATGGAAACGGTCATTTTAACCTTAGCGTTGAAACTAGTTTTCGGGGATATTCGAAATTGGCCAGTAATGTTGTTTTTGTTTAAGTGGATTTTCGGATTGCGCTACATCGTTTCGACCAATAGGTTCGCACGAAATTCTATGTAAACTGTTGAAAACCCCTGTACAGTCTCTCTTTTGACCAAACTCAAATCCAAGACTGAGCTGAAAGTCTTGATTTCTGTGTCCTTACTCGCGTGCACAGATTTTTTGGGACAATCTAATCGGCCATTATGTAGGGCCGTTAAATACAATTTAATAATAGAGCGAACTTCACTGCAGAATGTTTACGCAACATTTCGCTCCAGTATCGAGTGGTTTCATCACTTAACCGGTTTTAATTTTATAGCATGTGAACGGTGAACAGCGGGGCCTTAGCTGTTTTTGAGAACCGACGAAAAAGCAATGCACGGATAATTGTCACACATCTGATAGCAGCTGAGGGCAATTCAACGTCGTAGTTGTTTATGGTAGCGGGGCTAGGAACGAGGTGAAAAAGGTTGGCTGTCTCAATGTGGACGAATACACAGTTCGATGAGCACTTAAACCGTCGCATGTCCTGTCTTCAACGCCATTGGCTAACGTCTGATACTAACTAGAACTATTTTCGAAACTGTTCCAACGCGCAAACAGTGAACAGTTTTCGGTTCCGCATGAGATCCTTTTACACTGAGGTATGAACAAACTCTGCTTGTGGCGGTCCGCTGCCCTTGTCCACACAAACAATATGGCTCAGAGTGGTGCACATAAGCAACCGTGATGCAAATTTGGATATCCCTTTGTTGACAATTTAACATGCATCAGTGGGAGTTAATATTCACTTGTAATAGACATGATCTTCCCATTTTTAAAGGACTGCTATGGACCCTTTGGTGAATATGTAACTGGTAGACTAATAGGCAAAAGATCGACTTCCACGGAAAAAGTTAACGAATTGGGGTCTTAAAATGCACTCTGGGCAAATGCTAAGATTTATTCTGATAAGGTTATGGTTTTAGCATATTCTGCCAGTTTTTACGTCTCATACTGGCATAATTCTATTTTGCTAACCAATAGATCACACATGTTAAAATAGTCATAGTACGGCCTACAAACGAACTTAGCAGGAGACTGGAAATGAATTCTTGTCATTAGTTGATGCAATGCGTACATAGAATCTTAGAAATGTCGGAATATTTACATTAAACTACAAGACAGCATCAAAGTAGATGACTACTCCAGTCTTTGCATTACTTTTTAAAGAAACAGTGCTCAACATATTTGCCATATCAGGGAAACGTCTTTTCGTTGCATTCATCAGTGCTTTGAGAATAAAAATGTTTAACCCATAGCATCTGTCTACCTTGATGTCTACCCAGTCGACTCCACTGAGCCCAACGCCATACTGCATTTGCGTTTGCATAAGAACTTTTATTCAGTTCAATCCCAAATAATCTTCACAAGCTACTTCATGCAAATTGTCAGGTTTTGCATTTGTAGTCGAAAATAACCAACAGAAAGTTTACATGTTGTGCCCTCTTTCTGTTCTAATGATCTCGCTTTCACAAATCTAATCTAAAATTGTAGACAATCCAAGGCAGTCATTGTTAATCTACGGTGAGCATCCTAGCTGCTCTGTTTTTTAATGTCATTCTCGTTTTGTGTGACGCAAAAGCGGTTGAATTAACCCTGGAATCGCTACACTGAAATATTCCATTACATGTATGGTCTGTTCCAGTATTTCTAATTAATAATTACCAGAAACATTTCAGAACGTGATCCCCCTTGATTTCGCAATTCCGAGGCTGAACACCACTTATCTAAATGCAATAATTTTCCCCCAGGGGAAAAACACCCACAGGGCACTCCTCTGCTAAAGCCCATCGTCACAAAGCTGACACTTCTCGAAGGAGTGTACCGTTCAAATCCGGATATCCCTTGTATCACTTAAGAGCCAGTAACCTCTGGAGCAAACATAGTCATTCATTTCACTTGAAGTTTGATTTAACTAGTAATAATACATTACTCACTCGGCTCAACAGCTGAATTCTGAAGAACGGTTGCACAAAAAGCCAAAAAACCCTGTCCTACCGAAAGAATGGTTTGAATAAGCAAATGATAATTACAGTTGATGTCATGCATGGTTCAATTATTGACTTCATTCCGAGAATGCATGAGATATTTAGGATCGGGTAAAAAGTAAGTGAGATGGAGTGGAGATCTATGGAGAGTGTTTCCCGGTAAGTCGTGTTGTTCTGTTGCTAAAAGTAAAACCAAAGCAATCAGTTCGTTTTCTTCTTTGTAATCCGTGATACTCTGTGTTCTGGCCGAAACGGAACTTTTATTTTGGACAGCCCTTAGATTCGTTTCAGTTTCTTTATCTGTTCCATAGGAAATACCCAAGTGACCAGGTGATGCTACTGCTTTGAAATTGGAAGCCAGGTCTAGGGAAATTATTCCAGAAAATCTTTTGAATAATGAATAATCCACAGACTGAACTGCGGCACATTAGATGCACCGGTTTATCGGGACCAGTTGACAATGGAAAAGTAAGACTACCAAGGGGCGGGCCTAAATAATGACCACAATCTAGGTGAGAAAAAATAACGGATAATTAATCCGTAAAACGTTCTAGGTCCTCGCGACAACTCGAAGTTAGTCCCCATAGCTTCCTGTCACATGTACACGTGCCGTAGTTTGGCCAAGTAGTGATGACCACATTTGCTGCCACCATAGAATTGTGTAAAATATATCCTTAGAAAAATCGTCTTTTTCACACACCATTCTCGTTTCATATAATTGGGTCGTGATTAATTTGATGCAATACTAATAGGTATCAAGGAGAAAGAAAATACAGCAGCCTGCCATGAGTCAACTGGGAATACTTTCCGAAACCCGACTCAATACCACCTTGTTTCTAAACATCTGCCCTGATTTTCTGCCCTCAACAGTGATTGATAATCGATACTCACTGAATGGGCAGTTTTCCACCCGATGTCCAGTAAAGCGCCAAAAGGTTCACGGATCTGGTCTATGCCCGTGTCAGCCATCCTGTTCGGTTAACCGGATTTGTTTACCATTAATAGTTACGCTCAATCGTGCATACAGGGAGAAGCTCGCTAATCCAGGTCAATTAATGCATGCCTATTGGGTGACTTCTTAGGGGGACTAATTTCATTGCTTCCATTACTGACGGTGTTAAACCAGCCCATGGCTTCTCACCTCCGGACGACCACTTTTGAACCTATCAGAAGAACCGAAAGTAAATATGGGGAAATTATGATGGATGAGATCATTCCATTTCAGTTCAGTTTGTGAAACTGCTAACCTTTCACTAACTTGATATGTCACTAGGGTACAGAGTGATAGTGAATGAAAGGTAGAAAGAACACAACTGAGTGTGACAATAGAGAAGCAGGACTATTTCCAATGCATGTACGCCACTGACTGCGGTAGTTGGTGATTTTTCATGCATACATATTTGGGTGTTGCTTTCATATAAGATGGTGTATCGAGAAGTATGCAGCTTAGGAATAAATGACCAATTCCATTGGACAAAGAGTCCACGGACATCGTATTTACATGCATGCAGTTTTATAGGTTTATTGATCGTGTTGATTTGTATGGATTCAGTGAAAATAACGCAAGCACAAGTGAGACCAAATCGTATCAAAACACCACAGTAACTTAAGTCACTAAGGCCCAGTGTATCGGCTGATGCAATAAAATCCTAAAATTCATGTGTATGCCTAGTGTCAATGTCAAGTCCGTCTTTACCTGAGGCCAGTCAGCAGATAATCAACCTATCCTCAGGAACCGATACAGAAGTAGCTTCAGGTAGCCCTTCAAATGAAATTAGTGAGTGCAACCCAGAAACAGACAGGATCGGCAAGTATCTGATCCTGAAAAGGGCATGCAAGAAAAAAAGAAAGTAGCAAAGAATCCAGGGACAACTGAGCCCCAGTCTCGATCTTTCAAAATACACCCAGACTTCAAGGCATAGGACTATCACAAGCAGCTCCATCACAGAATACCTAACTCGCATGAACCACTGTCACAAGTCACCCCAAGATGAACATCACCGATCAAGTAGAACTCTGGTGAGAGACGTCCAACAGGACAATCATTCAGAGTAAGCCGTCCTCAGGTAACCCACTGGTTGTTTATAGAATCTGATGCTATTTGGTCATCGATGATTACTATATTTGTTCCTTCATTTCGGGAAACGCAGGGCACCGAGGTTACACCGGTGCATTACTGGACTTCGTTGTATGCTTTCGTTTTCAGTTCATTTGAGTGGGCGATAAATATTCAAAATCTCCCCTTTGTTGTCTGACTATTTAACTTAGGTGGTGGACGGCCAACAAAACTGTTGAAATACAAAAGTTTTTTCTACACGTGCGAGGTTCAACACGCCCAAAACCCAGTGGATATTTGTTATTTTATGCATACCTGTTCTAAGGTACTCGAAAGTTTTGTCAGCCGTGCACTACGTGCAGGATGATGTGATCACTTGATGATCGTCGTTCTGTGGAAGGTCAGAAATGACCTTCATCTTCCTAAAGCAAAAACCACATTATTCATGTCCAACGAATCCGTGAAAGATTGTTATCACCTGCGCGGAGAAAACCACCTTCTTGGATGGCAACAATGAGGGGTACAAACCGAATGGATAGGCAAAGAGTTACACCCCAATTGCAAATAACAAATCGGCGTTCATTCTTCCATAGTTATCAGGTCCTTTTTTCCGAACAGAGGAAAGCAAAATGGCATTTGCTATTTTCAGACTGGTCCTCATTGAACAACCCAGACAACACATTTTTATGAAGTAGATTGAAGTAGCTTTCAGGTTTTCTCTTCACACCTATCAGTTTTTTACGTTATATTGAAGATGATTCGCGGTATTTCACTTTTGAAAACCGATATCTTCACTAATTCACCAAGGTAGCGGGACGTCGAATGAATTCTGCCGAGATTTGACTTTCCGGCTTTTGGTATGGCAAACGCTTAATTGACCGCGGTTACCACTCTAAACAACACCCTTTGTTCCCGATATCTTCTGTTTAAGTACGGCTCAGGTGAAGACTGCTGAGAGAAGTGACCTGATTGACAGGCTAGGAATTAACAGAAATATAACAAGTAAAATTCAGGATCGGCAGTCATGACGTTTCGGTTCCCTTTATAAGAAAATCAAGATTGGAGAGAGTGAAAGATTTGAGGATACTACACGGGTAACCAGTTGAATGCTTCTGTCCCACAAAGTACAACTTCCTAAATAAAACAAAGTTTATCCCATGAAGTCAATTTATTGCACAATTTTACCAAACCCCAATAAACGAGTCAGTGTAACATGTAAGGTCAATGGGGTCCAATAACTGGAAAATTTGTCGTAATTCAGAGGAAGTTTTATCAGCTATTCGGGTCATAGGTTACATTTACTATCCAAATTAACCACCTATGGGCTGCGTCTAGGTAACTTATAGAAAAACTGGATTGTTGTTCCTCGATGGACTCGTCCACTAAGAGTATTCATGTCCTTTCCAAGCACTCCAATGAGGTTTTCAGGAACAAACTAACTGCAACAACCTTTATTTAATTTTTCCGGTAGAAGATCTGATGTGAAACTGATGACGACTAATAAAGCAGTGCACAAAACAACAATGATTTAATGTATTTAATAAATCATACGGTATGAAAAAGATTTCAAAAACATCTGAGCTTTTCCCACTACAATCGGTTCGTTTGCTAGTTAACAAATGAATGGTTGCAGAACGATTGCGAAAGCGTGACTTTCGCGTAATAAGAATCAGCGCAATTCGTGAAAACCCGATTCTCAGCTTGAGTTCTTTTTATCTAGTCATAAATCGATTGCTTATTTGTAATATTAAAACCCTAAGAAAATAAATTCTACACTTTTATTACACTTCGTGTTTCGTTGAAGCAAGCCGTTCCAGGTAGCGTGAACCGGTTCATTCATTGTGATTAGTCAAATTGTTATAAAAGCATTCTCCACAAAAGCCTCATGGAATGACCGAATTAGCCGCCTGTGTCCAGTGCACCGACTGAAAGCGGAACGCAACTCATGAAACGTAGACTGACCGTACGGGAATGAAGAACTTACTAATTAGTAGGATGAAGCGGTACTTTGCAATCAATCAGTCCGACAAGGGCGTAAACCACGACTTTGAAAATATGCGTCAATGGTACACATAACCCAATCTTTTCCACTGTCTAACACCAAATAATCTTCTCACCTCGCATTCCGTTGCATGTTATAGCTACCCTAGAGTCCAGGAAGGAAATATCCGACAAAAAGTAGGTTAAACGCTGATCCAAACACATCCTAGTCGCTTTAAAAAGGGAAAATTTTCAGACATACAAAGATGAAAACCCAAGAGCATTTTATTTAACTCAAAGTGTTGACAATCATCATCGATGGCAGCATCAGCAAGATCACCCTTGTCGGAGTCACAGGCATTAGCAGTTATTATTGTAGTAGTAGTCATTAGTATCACAAATAATAGTGATCTTTTTATACTTGTCATTACCACCCTTTCAAATGGATATCTCCTTAATATCATCACCCTTGTCAATTTTTGTTCCCCTTGACAATGTTTCTGTCATCAGTATACAAACAGCGAAATGATCGTGGCCATAGTAATTATGGTGAATCTAAAAAAACTAGCCATCAACGGCTGTTTATTGGGTATATTTCTTTACTGCTAGTATTTAGGCTAACAATCTGTAACAGCCAATACCCGTCAAATATTCAGGTAGGGAAAAACAACCCAAATATGGATCTTTTGATCTCAGCGAAATTATTTTATGAACAGTAGATGTTATTACCAATGACTATTGAAATGGGAAATACAAATTCGCGAACAAGGTCATTTTCAGTTATCCGTACTCATGTCATCGACTGTCTTCTCGGTGCTCAGAGGAAACTTTGCAGCGATCGAAACAAACCCGAGAATTCAAAAATGTCAGACTGGTGTAGTTAGATTGCACTACTGTAGACCCCTCGTTTGTTTCATCCCTCACCCGGGCAGGAGCGTTTCAACCGGTTCTTTAAGAATAACGCAAATCGATTTCATGTGGCTTGGATTTCAGTTCTCACTCTTTGTCAGGTTATGTCGCACAATTTACTTATTCTCGAATTCTGCGTCATCCCACACCCTGATATTCATTTGCTCGCTCTTTTGATGAGATTGTCGATTTTGCCAAGGCCATTATGGATAGCGCTGCAAAAATCTAAAAACATGTTAGAACAGGCGCTAAGTTTCGTGATTTATGTTGCGAATTTCTATCGCGTTTCACCAAGCCAGCGCTCTATGATTGACTTCGATTATTGATCTGAAGAACACCAGCCACGCGAAGAATAAATATGTTCCGGTTGATTGAACATGTGGTTGCGTCCTGAATGAGACATTCCTAATTGTTCTAGGTTTGACAATTTCAGAAGCTTACTCATTCAGGACACAGTAGTAATCTTAAACTCATGACTGAGAGCACTACTAGTGGGTCATTTTCGTTGTCTCTAGAACGCATGGACGATAATGGATATTCATCGAGTATGGTGCTACGTCGTGCTCTTTACCACTGGCTGCTTCTGATTATCTGAAAACAAGGCTCCATCCATCCAGTGGGCTTGACTTATAGCAGATGCATACGACTGTCGTGAAAACTTTATAACCGATGTGAATAAGCCACGGATGTCCTAAGTCATCGTTAATGCTGCGCTTGATTATGTGTATAGGAAACAACGGCATGAAAATTGGTCACTCGAATTCACGAACACAGCTAGCTGCAGGTAGATATGATCCACTTTCTCCGTGACGATCTTGAGGGATGCAGTTTCGGTCTAGGTGAAGTAGGCATACTGCACCAAACAACTACTGAGAAACTAAGAAAATTTTAGGGGTCTTGCAGTCTTCAAGTAAATCAGTCGAGATAAATCAAATCGGATAAAGTACACAATAGGCTAAGGTAAAAACAACTCAACTAACCCGGGAATCAAGAAAACGAAGTGGTGATTCTACTTTATGCTGCACCATGGTCATGAAATCGAATTCTTTGGGTCATTACAATTTCGGAAAAGAATCACTGAATCTGGGCACTGTTCAAATGGAAACAGCGGCCTACAGCCCAGAGGTTAAGTTGCTGGAGGAAAGTTAGTGAAGAACAAAAGTGAAAAGACAAGTAATGCAGTTTTGAAATAGAGATCATGTGCCACCTTGAACATCAGCTAGTAAATAACGAACTCGTTCTGATCACTTCATCTTGACTGGTGGCGAAACATGTGCGACCTAAACACAAAACACGACCATGCACAACTCTTGAAAACCAAGACACTGAGATACGGTCGACAGCAATATTATGAATCAATATGCGCAAAGCATCTTTCTACCATAACGGGGTGTTATCAACTACACAAAGGCACATGCCAAAATAATTGATACTGCTTTGTTTAAATTTCGTTTATTCTTCCCTTGTTAGACGTTTTCAGATGGTTGGTTTAAACTTTTGTCACTTATGCAACGCCGGCATCAGGTTTATAACTAACTAATTAAACAAAAACACCAAGTGAATGTTTTGCCATTCGTCAGCCACTTCCCGTTATCCGGTATGGCTGTCTATAACGCTAAAAAATTAAGTATCATATCTCCAAGGCCGATCTCGCGTTAACTGTGGGAACCTGCGTCGAGTCAGTCAAAATGACAAACTGACGTTCCTAATCAGCACCGTTCATGCATCCCATTTCACTGTTTCTTTAGAGCGGACGTTGAGTCTGACCATCTAATGCGGGAAACCTGTCTTCCGGTACCCGGAGCCTGGAAAGCAGACAGAAAGTGAGCAGACTGTTTGCCCTGGTGTAGAGGAAGGCCGACTAGAATTGTTTTCCTTAGAACGTTGATTCTCTAGCATTTTCACACGCTCCAATAGTTAGCAGACCGGTTTTAGTTTGACAGCCCCTTTGTCGTTAATGTCATTGGTTAAGCTTTGTTGACATTACAGTGGTTGTTTTTGTTGCCGCTGGTGTTAGTTTTGTTGTCGACGTCCTCATTATACAATCAGGTGTCGGTCTGATACAAAACAAACAGAAGCGGATTCGAGCCGCTGCGCTTTTCCTACCTGTATCTCGAGTTCAGCTGGTGATGTTCAAAATGAAACCTGTTATCTTAATTTGTGCACTATCAGAGGAAGACAGTCCATCAGTTCGCCCAATGAACTTCAAGCCTAGTACATTACCAATTAGAATGAGGGTATCTGACAGGTAAACAAAACGGAGGAAAGCCTTAATTGGAGACGAAGAGGGGCACAGATAAACAAATTCTCTCTTACTCAGAGTATAGTGAAAATATGAGCCCGTCGTTTACACTGGTTTTGTGGGTATGTTGGTCCGTGGGATTTGATGGCACTTCGATGGAATTAGCCAATTTCAATAATGCGATCTATTCGGGCATCACTGTCTGAAGCAGTCAGTTTGAACTAGGTGTTTAATACCGGAAATATATTTCGTGCCTGATGTAAGTAATTAGTGACTTTCTCAGGCACACATAAGCTATGATCGTGACTCAATGCTGGGCATAATTTATTAACCTGTTTGTTTGACGTTTAGGTATTAAATACTTCACCAGGCTGTTCCATTTAGCGAGTCGACCGCCATCCTGGATTGGTCTTGCCAGTATTCACGCTCATTGATACTCATACTGGACTCCAGCTCATGTTGCCTTGCCGCCTTGTGTATATTTCATATAATATAACCTGATACCTTCGCATACCATACACATATGACAGAAAGTGTCAATTTTCTACCCCTTGACCTTCTGTTTGCGGTAGTCTCGTAACTGAACCTCGGTTACATGCCCGCAATGTCAGTGCAAAAGTAGATGTAGCGTTATGTTCATAATTAAAAAAGTGCAATATGCGTTCACCCGTAAAAAGTCGTTCTACCTTGGCTATGAAAAATGTGTGTTAATTTCTGTTGGGTCAAGTTAGATTTGGCTTACTGGTTTCGAAAGTAATCTGCTGACGCCTTTGAGCTTCAGTGGTCAGATCGCTTCTATGATCTGTCTAGTGGAATTTCATGGTTTTCTGTCTCATTTCCAGTGTGAACTGAGTAAGCGTGCTCCGGTGAGTCACTTATCCTATCCTCACCAACAGGCACTGATCTCGGCAAACGTTGAAACACAACAACATTTCTCAGTTCAGGTTTAAGGGCCCTCTGGGTTTTCCGGGCTAACAACGCATTCCGTAACTGAAAATCTACTGGGAATTCATTCGATCAATAAGGCCCAAAGAATTATCTCATTATTCACCACGCGTCAGTTTGTGATAAAAGTCCACCAGTTAATTTGAAGCAAAAATAAAATTAAGTCGATATTTCCACTTGCAAGTCACCTTCCTCGATTTAGGTAAACAGAAAAAATTATGATATCACGTTTTGCCGTTCGTTTGCATAATTAAACTTGTGATTAGTAAACAATGATTTATTCGAAATGCTTACCCTCATTTCTGATATCTTTAAAAACCGAATGGCGGATGGATGCATCAATTCCCAATCTTCATTATGTCTCTGTCCACAGTGATGGAACAAAGCTCCCCGGGTAGACAATGCATGGACAAGAACGGGGACATAAAATAACTTTGCCAACACCCGAACTTGTGCATGCATTTTTTTACACCAAGCAATTGATCAATCAATCAGTTTCGGCCTCCTTAACCTAGTTCGAAGTCGAACAAATCGTCGGAGCATTTCTATTTCCCCATCATCATTCCGGATTTCTAGTAGATACGGATAGGAGAACATTCGTCCGGCCGGTCCGGAAGCAGATTATTGCAATATTGATGAAGACTCCGACTACTCGAACCGGACAATGGGAATAGAAAGGAATAAAGCCAAATGTACTTTTTCTTTCTATCACTGCCTGTCCTGAGCACTCGCTTCCAAGTCGTAGATGAATAGGTATGCGAGAGACCGAAAGTTGTTGATCTGACTCGGGGACAGTTTGGAAATAGCAAAGTGATTCTACTGAAGAAAACCTAGGCAGTTGAGATGTGGCGCACAGCGGCGCGATTCGCGTGGTCAGACTGGAAGTTGTTGTATGGATTCGGAAACCTTTAGCTCGGTTGTTAGAAGGCTAATTTTTATTCTCTACCTGCATACATTTATTATTCATTCCGTTATGCACGTGCTCAGCAGTTTGGTTCTATAGAATACTGACCAGCGCGAATATTATTGATGACTATTTTTACGGAGCCGTTTTCTTCAGTCACGCGGACCTTGATTCCAACTGGGAAACAGCATTTCCTTTCTATCCACTCTATTGTAGCCGACTGATGTTTTATTCAGTCTACGAAGTGAGTGTGGATAGTGTTTCGTTCCACTGATTTTTAAAGATTTATTAATGGACTACTTATTGCTTATTCTAAAATCTTCGTGGATGGGTAGTCAGCAAAACTATTGGTGCAACAAGCAACGGCCCGAGCCTGCCTAGGATGAAATATATTCAGTGCTTTGACAACAGTACTGTGAACCGCGACCCAATTATCTGCTGGGCAAAAGATGTGGACAAGAAGTTGAAGAGTTCAATTTGACTATTGTTTTATATTATTGGCTGGGTACTTTTAACATGATTAACAATATAATACTAATAGTTGTAAATTTTAGCTCCGTATGACGAAAGGAGTGTACCGAAAAATCGATGCGCCATGTAAATCTCACCTTGAGAAAGACAACCCAAGGTAGTCGAAACGTTGGCGAATTACACCTACCAAAAACGCTGTGTTATTAACATTATATCATTAACACGATAAATCTGAGCACTTTTTATTTGTTGTGCAACGAGCGCATGATAATTTAGAAAAGTGGGCTAGACCTTTGGGGAGCTGCCAATCAGAAAAAGGATCGACGACGAAAGGACTCGAGACCGCAAGCTCTGCGACCAGAAGCCACAGCGTTAATCACTTAGTCGCCATCGGTAGCAGCAGTAGTAGTAGAAGTAGTAGTAGTAGTAGTAATAATAGCAAACGCAGTAGTAGACAGTACAGTAGCCGGGGAAACCAATAGGGGGATTACAGATTTATCACACTACTCATCTGTAGACATAATTTGGGACCGGCAGAAGGAGGCATTGTTATGAACACCTGTACGACATAAAGTTATGGACTTGGATCTACTTCCTGTAAATTATGCTATTCAACGAGAACAGTAAATTTAGTCAGGGAGTACTAGTCATTATTGTTCCAAGTTTTAAGGATAGTCTGAGAGTTGATAGCTTGATTGATCAGCCTGCGCATGCTACTAGAATATATTCAACGACCTAGTTACAGTAGCAAAAGTATATCTGGCCAACATCGCCCGCTTTAAGTGGTAGGCTTGAGGTATGGAAAGCTAGGGTGATAGATTCCGATTATGTAATTCTCAAGTATTCCGTCATTAACCAAGACAGGAGTTGCGGCTATTAATTAAACCAAGCGAGCGTCGCTAATCTAAACTAAACCTGCGGTTAAGTCATGCAATTTGTTCTCGGAAAATAAAAAAAAATAGGTAAATTATGCGTGCTAAGCCAGCAGACGATTGGTTAGGAGTCTAATAAAAACCCGGGGGATATTTCAAGCCAGAAAATATGAAGACAGATATTAAAAAACTCAAATGCAGTATACTGAGGAATATTAATGGTGGTATAGCGTATGAATAAAAGGTAGGCTGATAGATAATCATCCTGTGAACTACGGATTTAGCAAGGCAGTCAGTGGGTCTCCCAGTCCTAGTGAACTAACTAGTCCGCAATTTAACACCTAGAATAAATAGGTAGCAAGTAAGTAAGAAAGCAAAATAAATATTAAGCAACTGTGGAAGAGTGAGATAGACAATTGGTTATTTGCCACATGCGCAAGAAAGTCAGCTTCGCAAAAAGAAATGACAAGGACAGAAACAGAAAGAGGGACTGGTGGACGGGCAGAAAGACAGAGGGGTAGGAAACAAGAGATAGATAAATAGATAGATAGATAGATAGATAGATAGATAGATAGATAGATAGATAGATAGATAGATAGATAGATAGATAGATA
>LUCM01005187.1:90742-104510 GCA_008360955.1 Fasciolopsis buskii | reverse complement strand
CGGACTTAATAGATAGATAGATAGATAGATAGATAGATAGATAGATAGATAGATAGATAGATAGATAGATAGATAGATAGATAGATAGATAGATAGATAGGTTCATACGTGGATAAATAGATTGGTGGATAGTTAGTTAGGTTGATTATAAGTTGAATAATTAAGTGGATTGGTACATAGTTGATTCAATGGATAGTTTGATGGATAGCTAATGAGACTTATAGATGTTCCGATAATTAGATCGTTTGGTAGGTTCATGTATAGATAGGTAGATCCATAGTTTGTTAGATAGATATATAGATATATACATAAATAGATGAATGGACTTCGTTTGATAGATAAACTGATATATATTCGTGGTTCAAGGGATGCATCCTTTGACTGAATTTTCCTTCTGTTTCTTTTCGCTTTATGTATTTTGCATTATGGCATTTTTTTTCTAGGTTCGTTTTCGGTGCAGTGCTTTTCGTTTTTGATTGCTTTTCTCATCAAAACTGGTTTTCGTAATGTGTTCCTGACTGGTTTATTTCCAGTTTTTTGCTTCACTCGGACTTCGATGCAAATGCCCTTATTACTTTTCGCTTTGTGCTGAGTGCTTATTTTTTAATTTACACGGTTTCTGACGAATTTACGATATGGGGTCGCTTTTGTGCACATCACCCTCTATATAGCCCCCACCACAAATATCCCTTTACGGGGCAGAAAAAATTGGGCGTTGACGCCCAACAGTCTCAGCTTCAGTCATTCAGCAACGCTAGTTTCGTTCCAAGTTTATCGAGCACTGAACACGATTTGCAATAATACACTGCTACACATCCATCTAACATCATCCGTCTCAAAGTTAACCGGCCACTCAACTAGCTACTCAATCAGCTCATCTCACCCGCGCAAGCGTATGCCCTGCAAATGTACGCCCGACCACAAACAACTCAGTATAATCCAGTTACTCTGTACTCACCCGATACAAATGATATTTTCCTCGGGGCTACAAACTTCCTCGTGCAAACACCTTCATCTGTCTAAATTCATTGCCTCACAATCGGCGGCACCCGAATCAACAGCCGACATTTACAAACTGCCTTTACAAATGGAGGACATAAACGGGAACCATATCGAAGTCGTAAAAATTGAGCAAGGCCTCTTTCACACCATGGGCTCCATATCTCCGGTTTGTCCCTTCTTCCAAACACTTTTCTTTGTTCCTTCACAGCCGATGGTTAGTAAGTCTCGCATTTTGTTCGACGGAATATTGTCGGCTTGTGGTGTTGCTACTGTCATTGCTCTAGTACTCTTCCGTACGCTTGGGGTTGGTGAGTGGGTGTTGAGTTGATTGCAGCTCACTTGTATCATTTCTGTAAACCACCGTCGAACATCCGCCGCAGGAAGTCCTATTTTTCGATTGGTGATCTCCGCGACTGTCGCACACACTCACCCATACTTACAGGGACCAGCTGCTTTTGTGGTCAGTCGTGCAGATTCTCCGCTCATCTTAACTAGGGTCACTCGCAGCTGAACCGCTAACGAGAGGGATAGATGTTGTTTTAATGTATATGGGTGGATGAATGCGAAAGGAACACTAAGTAGATGAGGTGGAAAAAGATACAGATGGCTTGTATTCATTTCGGACGTAATTAATTAGTGCCGATCGGTCATAACCACAAATTGTATCCTGAATACTTCACTTCGGAAGATCCGCTGACCGTAACCAAAAGCGAATTTTCAGTTGGACGAATAGGGCATAAATATCGAAGGTTGCCAGCCTTCCTACCCCATATTTGCGGCCCATTAATGCTTTCCCTTTGTGTAAACTCCATTCACTCAGGCTGAGAATCCCTCCTGGTAGTACCACCAATAATAATTTAACGAGCGCACATGCATGCCATTCAGTGAAACAAAGGTTACGTTTGAAAGGTTCCCAAAAGTATTTGGTTTTAATGGAAAGCTCATCACCTGAGAGGTTGCTGATTTTCCCACCAATTTTGAAGATTGGAAATAATAGGCATAACGGATGCATATTTACACAGAAAACTTACCATTTAGCTATTTTAGTTGATTTACCGTGTCTGGACGACTGCACAATGTAGACGGGTTGCTTCAGTTTGGAAATACCTGTTGAGTGTAGTGCGATTGGAGTGCACGAAGGACAGTTCCAAACAATCAAGGTTGCGTGAACGACAGTTCGTCAAGGTTGGTTGAAAAGAGAGTGAAGAAGCGCTTAAAACTAAGCATTTTTTAAATTTTGCAAGAACGATTCTTCGCAACTATTTTTGTCCGTTAAATGACGATTTTAAGTTGAATACAAATCACAGTGGTTCTTTTAGCTAATTCTTAAAATAAAAATAACGCGTGCATATTCGAAAGGATGTCTCTAATAATGAATTCATTCATTGTTGCAAAATGGTCACATCGCCGAACGATACCTTGCTTTGAATCCCCTCGCCTTTCAAATATTATTCATGTTAAATTTACTTACTACTTAGTGCTTTGTGTATCGTTCTGTCGTTTATGCTACTTATAAGTAGCTAGTCCCCGAAAGGTAGAAACTACTTTTGGTGTTCAGGTGCCACCCAAGCTGAGTAACTGTCAAATATACATCGAATCTTGCCGAACTCCTTCTCACAAGACGTGGCAGACTTGAGGTTCCTCCCAAATTTTTGAATTGCACGCATACAGTGCGCTGTGCCATCAGAATGCGTAACTGCGCTAATCACATTCAGATGCAAGCGAGAGAGACTACATTAGTCAGTTACTGAGTCTTAAGGTTAATCCCGTTAACTCTGACCTCACATAGTGGTCAATTTTTATTGACCACGTATAAAACAGCCACATTCCATGCCTTATAAAGGATAGTGTATACTTGCCATAATGGATAGACGATTCAAATTAGCCATGCGACCTAGGACTGAGATTGATAAACAGTAAAGAATACCGAGGTGGAGTTAATATTAAGTTATGGCATCAAGGAAACTGGCAAGTGCATTATTAATCCCGTGCAGTTTTCTATTTGGTGATAAATGAGAATTTTGCAATCTTAGAATCCATGCAACTTTCATTTTTGTTTCCAAGCCATTCAATAATTTCTTCTTCAGTCTGGCTATTTCACCTTTGCATTTATCGTTAAACAAAGCCTTCGCAAAATTTTATGCAGTAGCTCAAGCATAATTAACGACTTTGATTGGACAAACCACTCCGGAAGTCATTCTATTTCTCGGGACTTATATGGTCAACTTTTGCAAAAGCTTTCATCCGGTAAAGAAAAGCTGGAACAGGCGAACTGCCATGCAAATGAGATCTCTTCCAAATAAGTCCGGAACAGGGGCACGTTAGTTTGTCTTTAGAGCAAACAGTGCCTACTATCTACTAGTTTTACCATAATTTTCGAACACAAAGACTGACCAGAGCTTGTTAACGTCGTATACATTTTTACATGACCACAAATACTTGTGAATCAAAACTTTAAATATTTTCGGTCCGCTTTCTATTAATGGGAGTCAAAGACCAACTATAATGCAGTACAGTGATCTTCCTTGTTTAGAATAATCAAAGGTAGCTGAGATCTCACGTCCCAGTGATGCAGATCCGGCACTCGAGCGAGAATACACAACAGGTACTTCCGCTGTCCCCAAACTAACACGGTCATGTTAAGGTAGAAATATAAATGTGCTCTAAATTACAATTCTGCCGCAGATTTTCTCCTTAATTATGCCACCGGTTCGGTCCACAGGAAGCGAACGGCAATGTTTATAATTTACACACTCCATCCCAATTGTACTCTATTCGCCCTCCTAGCCTTCTGCACTGGTCTAATTTCATATCTTGAAATTTGCTCCGGAATGGATGATTGTTTACATGTGTACGAATGAAGGCTTCTTATGACGGTATTCACTATATTAAAATAGGTCCCGTTGGGTCTTATAAGAAGACCCTTCTATTTTTAAATCACCTCATTATACTGTTGCAAAACTGAGAGTTCATTAGGTGCGCAGCTGTTATCATAACTGTAATACATACGGAAACTCATTCGTTTAGCTGTTTTCACAATTGCCTCTTTCTGTTTATGCCCTATCCTGACAGATCAAAATCGCGCCCTTGGGATGTAATCAGATCATGCCATCGACATGCCTTCATCTTATGCGGCAGAGCATAGCTGTGTGACGCCCCACCAAAGGTGGTGGGTACGTTGGTGAACGGTTCTCTTCTCTGAATGATTTTTCAACCATCGAAACGTCAAAGTCCATTCTTAAGGTTCTTGGCAAGAAAAGATGCCAGCTGATAGCAGAAGTCCGATTTGAAAACTTCTCGTCCCAAACTCGAAATTTAGTATCCAGTTCTGTACACAAATAAGAGCAATTCGAAGCCGCTTAGGTAGACCGTTGTCACTGATACCGAATGCTAATGTTTGCAGTTTCCCAGTTCATGTATAAATCTATCAACATTATCATTGTTTATCCCTGCAAGCCCGATGAATGATAGAAATACACGATAGGACTCTCAACTTATCTTGCTTGATTCAAATCCGCTTGGTTTATTTTATTAGTCAAACTGACCCCTTGAAGCTCTGAAAACTAGCTTGCCCAAAGTAGCGGTAAACTGTGTAGTCCCATTAGAAAAGACAACTTCCTGTTTGAGCATTTCGCCGTAATTTTCGCGCATTAAAAAAGACTACTGGAAATGGCATCATTCGTTTAGTCATGTCCGCTGCACTTTCAGGCGACGTTTTTGCAGAAAAACTGCTCGCGCAGAGACGAGCCTGCAGAAGAGTTATTTTCCCCAGCCTATTTTGTATGTCTTTCTGAGAAAGGCCAAAATGCTTAGTTATAAGAGTTTGTTTTGCTTTCGGTTCCATTACTGTCCGGAGAATATTTGCCTTCTCTTTCATCGACAGCTCCCAGTTCATGACCGGGAGCTCAGAATGCGCATTGGTTCTCTAGTGTAGATTGCATGGCTCTCTTCAGCCCTTGAATGACACTCAACAAAGCTTTATTCGTCACCCATATGTGATATGTTTTGACCAGGCTGGTGTAAGTACCTGCAACCAATGTGGTTATACCTTTTAAGTGCCAGTTTCTGTAGTGTCAATAAACATGATTCGAGCCAAAACGGGGCATTTCGTAAATTATGATTTTTCGAGGGTGTTTCTTCTCAGGGTTGGATAACAAAGAGGAATGAATTTTCGTTGTTTGCTCTTAAAAATTGTAGAAACTTTCCGCTAACTGTTACTTTATGACAGCGCTACATTTGAGGGATTTGAGTGTGTCATCAGGGCTTTCAATGACTCCACATTCTGCTTGTTTAAAAGCACTTGTAGAAATTAGGAGAAATTCAAGAGTAAAATGTCATCTTAACCAGCTAAAAGGATAAGGAGCATGGCAGATTTTCATCTATCAGGGTCAATCGATAAAACAATGAAAAAACCGTGGGCCTATAAATTTTCCACGAAGAGACTTCGGTAAACTATTGATCAGACTCACTTTTGACGCGCAGTTATAATTCAACGGAAACTGCTTCACCACAGAGGCGGTATGGCCACGTATTCTCCATTAGGTGTGCTCGTAGCAGAAGTGTCTACGACAAAAATCAAAGAGCATATTATTTGAGTCAAACCTTTAAAACATGGCATAGCAAGTTTAATACTACATTCTGACAAAGGATATGGAATAGTAACAATGGATAGATGATCGTCCAGAGTGAAGATGTTGAACATTTTGGTGGATTAGATGAAACTCAAAATGAAATTCAAGCAGCGTCGATGAACACAACCATTGTCCCTATGTGTCAACCCAAACTATCTAACGATTCACAGGTGGATGCATAAGCAGACTAATGAAGCCTTCGTGTCACCAATTGGATGAATGATTTCCGGTGTCCTGTGAAAATCAGTAGACACTGCTCAAAACGATGAAATTGTCTCAAACAAAACGACTCAGGTCATTAACTGGGTAACGTGGTTTGACCACAAACAACTCAGTTAAAGTGATGTACAACATGCTCAACGGAAGCTTGCTCAATTATGCGGAGGCCTTATCCATCCTCGGCTGTGAACTCGAAGTTTTTAACCAGCTTGAAGCGTCCACATGTTTTGTCCTACCTAAGTAGTTAAAACAGGCACCCCTTTCCAGTCGCATCCTTGGTCGCTTCCAAAGTTAGACTCGTAATTCACATTTATCTTGCCCCAACTTTCATGGGTTATTTTGCAGGTTATAAGTCAATTACACTGATTTCAGTAGGCGAGTTTACAGATAAAGCCAAAGGTCTCTGATACATTAGGCAAACTGAGACCATTGATTTTTTAATTCAAATTTGTGGCAGCGGAACATCATTTTCAAAGCAGGAAAGACATGTCCAAAAGATAAAATCACGTCTTTTATATGTGCATGTCGTCTGTCGCATCAGCAATGAAACCCATGCAAAACAAGTAGTAGGCAGGCTGAAAAAATGCATACAACTTCATTCAGTTCACATTAGCATCTGAATAGAACGATTAAATACCTCGAGTGGATGCCGCGCTAAGAAGAAAATCTGCGTCCACGTCAGTTTGTTTTATCCTTTCTTGTTTCCTTCAGCTCCTTATGAATGAGTTCAGCCCTTAATTAAACCCAACATGTTTAGATACTGATTCGTGAATTAAGCTAACAAAGCACTGGCCACCCATTCAAAGCCGAGAACAGGATGGAGTCAGTGTTTCCTAGCCAAACCATTTCACACATTACGGAGTTAGGTCAAAGTTCTTCGGAACTGTGTTGAAGCCAATGATAATTACGCCTAGGCAGACCACGCTTTCACAGTTTTGACAAACTTATACTTGTTCGCAGATGAACTAATGATTCGGAACCAGTCACTGTGCCCTGTGGTGTATATGGGCATGGATGCCCACATGATTTGGGGTTCCACAAGAACGAAATCTCAACAAGTTAATCTGAATGTAGTTCCTAAACGCCTTGACACAATCCCAAGATAAATAAAAAATTGACGCCTAACCGATAAATAGACTAAGGTTCGGTAGGACTTCGTGCTACTTTATTCATAACTTGCACAGCACTAATAAAACCGGCCTGTTCTAATGCAGGTTAGTTTTATTTTATCTATCGGAACCACTCTTAAAAGGCTCGGTTCGGCGGACTTCATATTGTGACAAGACTGAGGACACCGAATGAATATGTACTATATTTGTAATGGAGCGACATGTTATTTGTTGTTAATCTTAATAAAACTGCAGATTGTAATGATTCAGATGTTCTGCTTTTAAAAATAGCGAGTTATAGTCAGAGGAACTGGCCAAAAACAAAAGAGTGAAAGGGGCGAACATTGGGCAAACATCAGTCGTCGGTAGCTAGGGTCAAGTAAGTAAAAAGATAATCAACATTGTTGAGGTTTGTTTAAAGTTTTATTGGAATAGATTTCATTTGAGGAGTTCATATTACTTGTTATTATGAGTATTATGGTGTTAATAGCATCCATCAGCAACAGATGGCGTATCGGTTTGTCGGTGCACTCGTAACGTTGTTCGGTTCAGATATTTGCGGGTTCATATGATTGTTTGGGAAGGTCACCCGAGTGATCATTTCAACGGCTGAGACATTTTTATTTCACAAGAAGAACAAAAATGAAAATTCTTACTCACTGGGCTATTTGATACCAAGTGCCAGTTTCGACCATTCAGCACAGTCGTACGCCAGTGTGAGCTGAATCAATTCGGCATCAGATCAAGAAACTCGCTAATCATCGTTATCGATTCCGCAAATGTGTTTAGCAAATACAACGCAAAATTCATAACGTACTATGGCGTCAGCGAAACACTGGCTGTTAATGACCAGCACCCGGTAAGTGCACGAAAACACGAAGCCTAATTGGAAGTATTCATTTTGAATTACTTCCACGCCCGCCTAGTGAAGATTATAATCTAATCTTCGCCTTCTCACAGTGGTCTAACTGAAAGCACTCAGTTTTCTAGAAGGAAAACTTATACGTCTAATTTCCATTAACTTGAGATAGCACTCAGCTAGATGGAGGCTTGTCTAGATCTGTTTAATTCAACTGCTAGCCATTTTTTTCAAGCAGGCTATTGTATTTAATCCGTGTGTACTGGCAGTTTCCACACGACTGGCAATATGTCAGCACCATAATCAGACTGCTGTCCAAAAAACTTATCTCGTTTATCACTGTTGGAAATCAGCAGTAGTGGATTTCAACGAAATTCCAAAAGTGAGCAACCTAGTAGTTGATAGGGCTTCCTAGGGACTCTGAACAGATAATGGCCGACACGTATAAAGACGTTTATTAAAACAATGTCTTTCCTTCCTGCCTCGGTTGTAGAGTGACATTACCATAAAGGTAAGACAAGGGTGCTAAGTTTCACCCATTCACTGGCAGAAAAATGGACGAGTGTTTGTCTGTTGGCATTGAGATCAAAATTCAGTCGATTGAATGATAACATTCACTCGATCTGAATATTGACGGAGGGTGTTCGGAGTAATCTGCTGTCCAAATCTCTAACGGGTCATAGAAAGTGAAACCAGTTCATAAGGTTCAGTAAAATGTTGCATTTGTGCCTGAGTCTTAGTCATTATTCAATAAAATGTTGGAAAAAGGAAGCAAAAATCGGCTTTGCTTTCAGATGACCATAAATGATTAGTCGAAAATATTTGTCCTGTATTCCGAACCAGAAAAAATACTTCTCCCTTCCCCCCCCCCTTATCGAGCTGCTTAAACGGATTTCTGATCTAAGAAACATGATAAGTCGAACGTCCACGAACATTCCGAACCCATGATTTCACGAGACTAGACGGTGACAAAACAAGCTATGCTGACTAGGTGCACTTAGCCATCACACAACCTCCAACCAATTTAGTCTAACAAGGAATCTCAACAGCACAGCTGCTCCTTTCCATGGGGATGTAAACCGCAACGAAAAGCTGATGTTGCCAAAGAACGAGGCTGGAGTGTTCGGTCAAGTACATGAAAAATGGAGCATTTTGATATTGTCAAATGCAGTCAGTGATCAGTGAAAGCAAATGGAAATGAGCACAGCCTTGGGGCAACGAATGGCATTAGGCTGAGCTAACTCGGGATGAACCACATATCTAGCTAGTTTTTTGTCAACAAAATTGCAACTAGGCATTCAATAATGTTAATATGGGGTATCACAGCAGCGATTTTGTCTGACGTTCGTTTTCCTCCACACCATTTCGAATCAGGTGGCTGAATACTGAAACTGTTCACTCTACACAAAATTAATTTCTGCTAGGGATATTTTCTGTTGCCATGTTTTTCTTCCATAATGGACTTCAAAAAGCGAAAAAGCCACATGACAGCAGAACTACTCCGTCCAAAATCGTTCAGCTGATAGCATTTAAAATGTGCATATCACAGATTATTCACGCTGCTAGAAGAATGTAATTAGGAGGTATCTTCGCCAAATAATTCGAAAAGGTCAGAATTCATGTGATGGCGAATTCACCAAGGCAAAGCAGGTTGACAACAAATGCAATTGGCTTGTTCCGTCCCGGTTTGAATAAAGCACTCAGGAACAGGTTTGCCCTATGTATCCGAAAACATTTCGTTGTATCTATACATGTGCATACTTTAGTCACTATGATTTTTATATTGCCAATGAATTAGCCGGTGAAAACGGTGGCGAAAAAGGAATGAATGGCTGGTCATGCGACAGGAGCAGCTGTGAACAAGAGGGAGAAAAGTCTAACCGAATGTGTAGGGACAAACCGTTTAGCCGCTTGCACTGTTTGTACAAATTACTTTTGTGGCTGAGGATCACCAGTACCTCAGCGCACTTGAGCTACCTTTCGCTTATAACACTGCAGATGATAATAAGTGGACCGACGATACTGACAAAGTTTTCGCTTGATCACTTGTAGTGTGAATGAAGTCACTGGTAATGGTCTAACAGTTAATGCCCTCCTGGTGAACTGGTTCTTGCTGGCTTTCTGAAACTACCCCAGGTATGTTCGAGAGTTTGATGATCTAGTTACACCTCTGCCTTGCCGTTGTAGACGGCTGAACATCCAAACGGAAAGTGGCAAACTCAGTTTGATTCTGATTAACCATACAGGTAATCCTTCGCTGTCTTGGCCGGTTTCCTTGTGGCCGTGGAAACAATGGTCCGGTTGAGCACAGCAGGCATGTTTGGTAGCTAAAGATAAACCCTTACTGATGATTTGAAAGACGTCCTCATTCGTGAAGGTTAGTATTAGTAAATCTTCGGTCTCGGCACAACTCTTGACTTGGCGATAGGTAGCGTTTTTGTGGAGTGCATGCTAGAAAATTCCATCAGATATCCATTGCACTTGATCGTTCTAGCCACTGTTTCGGACTCTGTATGAAACTCCGGAAGTTTTGCGTGCCTTATGCAACAACATTTCAGTATGGCTTATCATTTTATCGTGATCTTGATAGTTAAACATGAACATCTTCCTGCTAACATGCACTCTTGTGGCCTGGCTAGCCAGTGAATTTCAATTCAATTCGATTTTCAAAGGATATTTTACTGACTAGTTAACAAATCTCATTGACTCCCATATACACTGGCAAAGACGGAACGACATGCCTCCGGATACATTGCGCAAACCCATGTTCCATTCTTCCTCATCCAAGTTTTTTGACGGGAAACTTCCATAGCAGTGCTGGCTGAAACCATTAGTAGGCATAGATATTAAGAGTTCTCTTTTTAAGCATACCGCCTTTAAGATATAGATACCTCTGATATTTTTAGACCGAAAAGCCCTATCAAGGCAAGCATTCACTATAAGATCTATTCATTTTAATACTGGTATATCTCATTCGATTCGAAGGTGGACGTTACTTGCTGTCCATGTGTAAGCATATAGTAAGGATATCAGATTTTTATAGCGATGAGGAGCATTACCGACCACAAACTGTATCCGTGTCCCATGTTTTCGCTCAGTAACTGCTCGATGCACGATCAGTCTGAGCACCATTTTAGTACGGTCCTCTTGCCGCACATCATGCAATTTTCTTTTTGCTTTTATATTTATTTGTCCTAGGTGTTAGGTAAGGCAGTTTAAACCATGTGGTCAGGCACCAATATAATCCGCACATTGTGGGTTTTCGTTTTGCCGTATTTCTGGCGGCCGTTTGATCTGCATGTAGTAATATGAATAATGAGCAAACTACTGATAAAATTAGTAGTAGCCAACAACAGATTACAAAAACATCGCACTCCACTAAATTGTTCGCGCGCCAGCTCGGCCTATTCGATACAGATGAAAGAACCAGTGAAGCTTTGGGGAAATTTTGAGGCTAAAGTTTAACTTAAACTCATTTTACTTACTTGATCCCGGGTATTTTTGTGGGTTGTACTGACTTACTTAGAAACCTTTATTTGTCGTCGAAATTTCAGTTTTCAACAGTCGGGAACTCCATACAGATACGCAAAAATTTAATGGACCAGCATGCGTTAAATGTACTAGTTAATCTTAAATCATCTTTTGATTTTCTTAGAATTGACCAGCTGGTGACGGCTGAGGGGTTAGTGCTGTTGCAGTCGAGTGAGAATGTTGCTGATTCGAATCTCCTCAACGTCGGTCACTTCACTCCTTGGCATCCTGCGATTAGTTTCAACTCTCTTCCTGAGAACTATGCACACTGTTGTGTCACCAAAAAAAGAAAAAATCAGAGCCTAAAGAACAAAAAGTATGAATGAACGTTTGCATCTTTGCCTCATTAACTGTAACTGAAAGCTAAATTCAAGTATTTTAGGTACCCTTTTTACTACCTTTTGACTTGGGAGTATTTTGTGGTGCATTAAATGTTCAGAAATCCTAATTCATCCGGCATGAATTTGATTGGGGTTTCAGAAGCCTAAAACTTATTATTGGATGTTTTGTTCTAGGCTGTTTTTCTAGTTTGGGTGGCAGTACTTTACAGTTGATAGGAAAAAGGAAATCTGTACGATCTAAACAGCAAAACATAAAATGCACTGAGGGAACAATATGTGCAGTCAAAGCAACTGAAAGAACAAATTATCGAAGAAGAGGGGAAATAAATAACGAATGTCCTCGGCGGATTTGTAAGTGCAAAATACCCAAAAAAGTATGCGTATCTTTTCTAACGATGATCTATCCATGCCACATAAAGACCCACTACTCAGCAAAGTCGTGTGTCCAAATATCCGGTTAATTACATGTGCGTTAACTCAATGGAACGGTTGCCCCTACAAACCTATTACTCACCCAGCCACCATTGCACATTATTACGTTTTCTAAACTCGGAGTGACTTCAAGACTAATCCGAAGTGTCATTCCACCGTTATATGTCTGAAAGCAATTCCCTTTTGCGTCTACTGCAAGTTGCGCTGGCTGTCCGAGAAAAATTTGCCAGATGGTGTTTGCTTTCCAGATCTTGTGAAAGTGGTGCACGATTTTGATTTATCTCCAGAAAGGTCATTACATACTTTTGAAATAATCTGAATAATGATGTGGTCTGTAAACGGTGGCTAAGGAATGAGCAGTTCTTTCTCACCGACTGAAGAACTGACTACAGATGCTAGAGATTTAGCCAATAGAAGACAACTCTGACGTATGGGAGATTGGCGTTATCGAGTTATCGTGTCCTGATATTGGTCATCGTGCTAAGTGGTGTGGATGTAACTTGTATGGCCCTAAGAAGGCCTGGCGGAACTTCGAGTATTCCATATTTTTGCAAATTATATGGCATATAATTCATCAACTGACTATCAAGCAGTCAGTAAACCTATAAAGACCAGCTGCTTTATTTATTTTGTTCCAGCCATAACCATTGGGATGACATGGGACGTTATTGAGTAATTTTCTGCAAAACACTTCTAAAAATTGGTACTAAACATACGTAGATAATTCGGTCATCCGTTCTGTTGATAATGATTAACTAATCATACATTTGCATTTGGGGCATTCCATAAGCGTCGGTTTAGCTTTCTGGTGATTTCAGACAAATAAATCATTAGGGGGTGATTCATTAGCATCCCCATATTATTTTATTGTGAAATTTGGCTGCAGTGAACTCCGCACTATTTCCCGTATTTTAGAAGTTTATCGCCGCGGTATAATAATCTCCATCCAGAGTTTACGAGCCAAGTCCCGGCGTGAGCCAATCAAATACGGCTCTTAAATTGGCGTTATGCTTCAAAGCTGGACATTTTACTGGTAGATTGCGGAAATACGGCATTAACTAGATAACTGGATAAAAATTTCCCCATAAACACGGCGAGTTTCGCGGCTATTGCTACCGACGGAGTATTTGGAATTCATGTGCTCGTGTTCAGTCATCCGTAAACCTTTTAAAACCTTGCTCAACTTCGTCAGCTTATTTTTTGCCCCAAAATGGTAATTTTTGCAAAGTTCCTGTCGATGTTTTTTCAAGACCATTTACTCAAGGCAAAATTATTTCTCCGCTTCTTTCTTTCGTATCGTACAGACTACCATAGGTCCTCCTGTTTGGTTTGGTCAAAGGAAAACTGTGTTCAATGTGATGCTTCAAATAATGGGCAAGTTCCTGTGCACCCGATTCTTTACTTCTGCCAATTCCATCACAAATTCCTAAACAAAAGTAAACGATTAACTTTTCTTAACCACTTTATATTTTTCTTCCACATTTCGCCCATATATATATATATATATATATGAACAATATGTTCTATGTGAATTAAGTAAAAGATGTAAAAGAAGCGTATTATAATCACTAACACTCAGATAGTTATGATTCCTGAGCTGCAAGTTATGGAGCTCGTTACCGAAATTGAAGGACGAGCTAACAC
>LUCM01005187.1:73045-83632 GCA_008360955.1 Fasciolopsis buskii | reverse complement strand
GTGTTCAAGATGCGACACTTGACAGTTCTTGATTGTCCGCTCCTAACTTTGTAGATGGTGCGAAAAGCACTTGTCACATTCACTGAGTGGTTTGACTCGACAAGGTGTGAACACACCGCGCTAGTGATTGCCTTAATTGTTCCTGTACTCAACCAAGCCGGGAGGTGTTCTCGAACGCGATCGGACAGACGCCTGGTCGTGCGGCCAATATACCTGGTCCCACAGGAGCAGGTGAATGAATACACACAGAATGAGGCTGCAGAATCTGGCAGTCTGTCCTTTAGTTGGAAACACATGATCGGTTTGGATGTGAGTACAGTTTTTAATTGTGCAGCAAAGAATGTTCCACTGACTGAACTTGACAGTCTCCGCTGGATAATTTCCGCTTCGGTGTCACCTTTGAAAGGCAAACGAACGTATACGGGTTTCTTTACTGGTCCTATTACTTTTTGTCTTACTTCGTGTTTTTCCATAGTTTTTTATTTATGAATCTTTCGGGGTATCCATTTTGTACGAATACGCTTCGCAGGAAACGAAGTTCATTTTCAATTGTGTCGTCCGTACATATTCTTCTTGCTCTATCAACTAAACAGCATATTAGGTTCCTCTTCGCTTGTAACGGCACAAAGCTGTGAAAATGTATGTACTGTCCGTTCCATGTTGCCTTTCTATAGACTGATAGTTGTGCAGATCCGTCCTGCCGTCGCCTTATGTACACATCTAAGTATGCTAAACTATGGTCTGCTTCTTTTTCTAGTGTAAAATGTACGTTTGGATGGACACTGTTAAACGTGTGTAACATATGGTTTGCGTCTGCATGTTGCTCTACAACACATAGTATATCATCAACATAACGTTTGTAAACGGTACAGTGCCTGATTGGTGAGCGCAGTTCATTATTCTCCAGTTTGGACAAAGATATCAGCAAACAATGGTCCCAGAGGAGACCCCATTGCCACTCCGTCCTTTTGCTTTGTTGAATGGTGGTCCAACCTTTGACGTTCACACTTTCACCCACGGTATGCGTGACTTGCTAACTGAATCCGTCTGAATGCACGTTACTGAGTTCGGTTACACAACCTTTAGCGTGCGAATCCACATTTCTGGGCTAACTTTCTACACATCTGCCACGTGCAGGCTGGTTTGTTTGTACTTACTTGATACTGCATATTTGTCCGGTAAAGAACCGACAATAACTGTATACATTCTACTAATTAACGGAATAATTCGTTTCATGTGAACACCTATACCAGGAGGCAACGTTTAAACCTGCAACCTCATCACACCATCGAGTTTGCTGAAAAGGGAGAGACTAACCAGTCCGACATCGAGCCCTGATTGTGTGGTTGCCTGTAACGGTGAATGTGATGAAACGAAACGTGGGTTAAGTCTTTAGACACCCACTTATTTCGAAGCCTTTGGCAGTAGGACTATTGCCTTTCATGTCAAGATTATTCCAATTCATTCATAACGGGACGCTTGAATTATATGCCCATTTGAGAACATGTTGAATTGTGATTAAACCCACAGGCTGTTTGGAACCTACTCACAATCTTCTTTATTCTCTATAATAACGCATTGTGCGGTAGATGAATTAGGTCTCATTCTCCTGGTTATAATTGGAGGAAGATTATTTGAACGACGCAGTTTCGTTCCGTCCGAAGCCCATGCTAAAATAAAGTCTCTTTCTTTTGAAAAACGATTGGCCAAATCGGAGTTCTTTTAGATTAACTTCATATGAAGGGAAAGCGATTATAGACGAAAGAAGTAAACGACTGACAGAGTCGGGGAGTATTTTCCTAATAAGAATCCCATTATGGAAGAAGACACACAGGAATCAAACTATGTTTGGAGAGGATGGCAAACTGATGTTTCATGATATACTCAAATCAAACAAAATAATGGCAGAACAATATGTCTTTGTCTGATCACTTACACTATTATTTTTCTGTCAGACCACCACCTAAGTCACTAAGGCTTCCACTTCGTCCCACAAGTGGCTTGGAGAATCACACAAGCAGCTGAATCAACAGGTTTCATTAGGCTAATCCAACCAAATCGTCAGAGTCAACAAAACTCGGGATAGAAGCAATTTTTCATCACTTTGCCCACCGGCAAAATGGTTGGATAGAGCAGTTGCTACACTATTTGCTAAATCTGTCAGCCTATAACACCAGCAAACCTTTCAAGCTGTCTATCTTGTCCACCTCGATATGCCACATGTATTCTGCCATCAATGAGTTAACGAGCGGTTGGATAGCCTCTGTTATTAAAAGAACCAACTGAGTGGCAATTAGAACAGGAAGTGAGGCAGAAAATAAGAGCAGCACTGTTAGCCGTTCAGTTACGTAATAAACTTGGGCTCGCAGTAACTAGGGCAAGTAGATCACTAAATTACCCAGTGAGTAAGAACTATCATCACGTAGGCTTTCAAAACACTAGATATTTATACAAGTCGAAGAAAATTTGTCAGAAATGAGTAATCCTAATGAACGAGGCTTTCGGAAAAATTACACATATTGATTAAAAATCCTTTAAAGCGAGGCGTAAGCGATAATTTTTGGCATGTGCAAAATAAAACTAGAATAGTAAAGAATAAATATGGACCAATATGATCTGGGCTGAATAAACGTCTCGTTGTGTAAAAAATACTGGAAAAATCCGGGCTACTATCAAGCGCAATGTGTTTATGTTCACCCAGGTTGTCAACAAAATTCGTGATTGCTTGCTAGGATAAATACATGCCGATCCACTAGATTTAAGTCGTATTTGCATGTCTTCATGTTTGTTTAATTGCCAGTTATTTCTGGTACAAAGGGATTTCATGTGTCTGTCATGTCATGTTTTGCGATACTGTGCTTATTTTTTGTCTTCTCCGTTATTTCGTATTGTTTACATTCCAGACCTTTTTCATCAAAACAGGTGACCTAAAAGTGGTGATTTGCGGTGAGAAAATGTTTATAGATGAGAAGCAATGTTTGTTTTTAAAACAATTCTGCGGAAATGTGCGAATTTAATTGGAGCCCTCGGTTTCCCCTTTCTCATACAAACTATTGCCACAGGGCTCGTCCGATACATGAAAAAATCTGTTCGTCACGAACACGGTTTTCCGATGTGCGGAAATAAGAGAATATTTCACACAGACCGCGTGCTCCTCTATCTCCTGTGAGAAGGCAGCGCAGTGGAATGATGTCATCAAAATTGCCGGCAATGATAACCACTACTGCGATTTAGAATTCATTCTAATTTACTGGGAAACTTTGCTGATCTATTTGTTCAAACATGGCTAACGAAATGGCCAAAAATATAGTAATAAATGACCTAAGAACTGTTGTCAGTGTGATTCTTGTCTGCTGAAGATGACCTGATCGTTAAAACAGCCACATTTGACAAGCTTGCGTTTAGCCGTGAGTGTATGCGATAAAAAAGACAATAGAAGAATTTGACTGACATCAGAATACAACGCTTTGTTACAACTACAGCTGATAAAATTCTCTTCATACCGATCGCAAATGTATTAAGTCGATTTATCCTCGTGAAGTAGATGTGACGCATGAATCTTTTCGTTTATCAATGAAAGTGTACTAATCAGTTGTGTCTCACGATCATTCACCTGGGTTCGATCTCGTCCCTCGACAAGCAGCGGAATTCCAATGAAACCCAGCATTTCAAGTAGACAGACTGGAAAGTGTAGACTCTGGTCACATCGTCTCTATTGGCAAGCAAATGAGTGCCGATACTAATCCATTAGTCGTCTCTATTACCAGATAACAAAGTCTTATTTAAATGAAAGCATATGCAGTGTGTGATATGCTTCTTTCCAAATGTTAAATCAAAGTGTTGTGAGATCGGCCCAATGAATGTTAGGACAGTGGTGAAAGGGCTAGGAAAATCCGTTTGATGGTCAGACACTCTTGGTCTTTGTTCTATGTGGCACAATGAATAATTAGTATGGGCAACTTTGTCGCTCTTTTGCGCCGAACATCCAACTGAAAGAAATCGAACAAAATTCAAGATGCTTAACGATTGACATTTTCTTTTCGTCCATTCAGGTGAAAACGGACCGCCGGTCGGAGAGCAACTCACCACAAATATGTTGAAATGGATAGAGAAAGTTAAGGTTCGAAATAAGTACGTGGGATCACCTCGGTGAAATAATTATCCCAAGGGCGAGTGAATTCGCGCTTGTGTTTGGAATCGGTTGACTCTTCTGAAAAGTTGAAATGCGAGAATGCTTTTGGCGGTAGATTCGCCGTTTTAATTGATGGATATCTGGGCCTAGGCTTGCGTCGAGATTCTCCACTTTGGTATCTGCTATATCTTGCCATTTTTAACCATCAAAAGTCGTTAAAAGTATTGTTCGATTGCGCGGGCAAGTTCGACGACTATTCGTTGAATGATTTCAATATTTTAGCTAGTTTTGCATGTGTACTTTTGCGATTTTGGCAAAATCTTACATCCATATCGGCAACTACTGAGGTTATATTCCTACAGGTGGGAGTTTTAGAAATTGATCAATATGCATTCCGTCTAATGTGGTGTCCAAGTAGAGACCATGAAGAAATTCTCAGAAAGTTTCGACTAACGATCTCCCCTTTGGATGCTGTTTGGTTCCAGTTCCGTGTTAGGTTTGTGTCAGAAAGGGTGGCTACGTTATTGCGATACGAATACCCCTCGACAAAACTCTCCCTTAAGCAGTGCTGAACACTATGTAGAAGATTTCTTAAAGTTGGTGGCTGATGAAGCAGAAATCACTGATTTATTCGAAGGCACGTTAAATCTGTTGAGTCGAAGGGTTTTATTACATTCATATGGCTGAGTGACAGCCGAAATATGTTGGCCGCGACAGTCTGATGCAAGATGCTTTCGAATCAAATGCATGCCGACTTCAGTGTTGGCCACTCAACCTATCTTAGGTCTGCTGAGGACTGGTGAACAAAATGTGCTGAAGTACTGGATGAAGGCTGCAATTCTACCATGGACTAGAAGGGCTTTCGTTATCACAATTTTCTTCCATGCCAATCTCACTTATTTCTATCGAAAGAGCATCCATGTAGACATGGCTTAGGAGGGTATGTACCTTTTGGGTTCACAGTCATAGGCTGTGTCAATGTCCGAACATATTAGGAGAGGTGCACCATGCTGAATGCAAACCTGCTGTGTTTACTCTGTTTATGGTTGTACTGTCTCAGATTCTGTAGTAAACTCATTCCAATTTGAATTCATTGCTTTTTTCGTGCCGAACTCGATCGATCGCCAAGCACGGTTAAATAGTCTCACACTTTACGATTCAAATATAATATGATGACAAATTGTATTGGTTAAAATCGTCGATCCTTTTGGGTCACTAATAGCTATAAAGTTGTGATCAGAATTCCCCATGTTTGAAATTTCGTTATCCATTGTTCTTCATTATTATTAAATCCTGGGTGACGTGGAGTTTCCCAATCCCCGACTGGTTCATCAAGGCTCAGTTTTCATTGTAGTAATGGGTAGCAGAATGACCACTACCGTTTAATTAATTCACTTAGCCTCTCTGATTATAACCTAGTAAAGGACTCATCAAGTTCTTTTTTTACCAATACGTCTTGTTTGCACATCCCAAAAGTGAATCAACTTCGATGTTCGGATGACATTATCCTAATAATAAAAGCTACGAACAATCAAGTACTCCTAGAACAACGCACCTCAAGTATAAATGGAGCTGACCACAAGTGATTTCATGTTCTTTTGTACGAAATCTTTATGGAACCTCGGAAATTGATTTGGAAAGGGTTTATTGCAGAGATGATGTAGTTTTGTTTACGGTTGCCCAACGGGAAAAGTCGTCACGCATTGGGTTCAATCAGACGGACTATAAATCTCAGAATTTGCAAACACTCGCGAAACCAACTGTAGTTCACGAAATGTACAACGGCACGAAAAAAACAATGAATTCAAATTGGAATGAGTTTACTACAGAATCTGAGACAGTACAACCATAAACAGAGTAAACACAGCAGGTTTGCATTCAGCATGGTGCACCTCTCCTAATATGTTCGGACATTGACACAGCCTATGACTGTGAACCCAAAAGGTACATACCCTCCTAAGCCATGTCTACATGGATGCTCTTTCGATAGAAATAAGTGAGATTGGCATGGAAGAAAATTGTGATAACGAAAGCCCTTCTAGTCCATGGTAGAATTGCAGCCTTCATCCAGTACTTCAGCACATTTTGTTCACCAGTCCTCAGCAGACCTAAGATAGGTTGAGTGGCCAACACTGAAGTCGGCATGCATTTGATTCGAAAGCATCTTGCATCAGACTGTCGCGGCCAACATATTTCGGCTGTCACTCAGCCATATGAATGTAATAAAACCCTTCGACTCAACAGATTTAACGTGCCTTCGAATAAATCAGTGATTTCTGCTTCATCAGCCACCAACTTTAAGAAATCTTCTACATAGTGTTCAGCACTGCTTAAGGGAGAGTTTTGTCGAGGGGTATTCGTATCGCAATAACGTAGCCACCCTTTCTGACACAAACCTAACACGGAACTGGAACCAAACAGCATCCAAAGGGGAGATCGTTAGTCGAAACTTTCTGAGAATTTCTTCATGGTCTCTACTTGGACACCACATTAGACGGAATGCATATTGATCAATTTCTAAAACTCCCACCTGTAGGAATATAACCTCAGTAGTTGCCGATATGGATGTAAGATTTTGCCAAAATCGCAAAAGTACACATGCAAAACTAGCTAAAATATTGAAATCATTCAACGAATAGTCGTCGAACTTGCCCGCGCAATCGAACAATACTTTTAACGACTTTTGATGGTTAAAAATGGCAAGATATAGCAGATACCAAAGTGGAGAATCTCGACGCAAGCCTAGGCCCAGATATCCATCAATTAAAACGGCGAATCTACCGCCAAAAGCATTCTCGCATTTCAACTTTTCAGAAGAGTCAACCGATTCCAAACACAAGCGCGAATTCACTCGCCCTTGGGATAATTATTTCACCGAGGTGATCCCACGTACTTATTTCGAACCTTAACTTTCTCTATCCATTTCAACATATTTGTGGTGAGTTGCTCTCCGACCGGCGGTCCGTTTTCACCTGAATGGACGAAAAGAAAATGTCAATCGTTAAGCATCTTGAATTTTGTTCGATTTCTTTCAGTTGGATGTTCGGCGCAAAAGAGCGACAAAGTTGCCCATACTAATTATTCATTGTGCCACATAGAACAAAGACCAAGAGTGTCTGACCATCAAACGGATTTTCCTAGCCCTTTCACCACTGTCCTAACATTCATTGGGCCGATCTCACAACACTTTGATTTAACATTTGGAAAGAAGCATATCACACACTGCATATGCTTTCATTTAAATAAGACTTTGTTATCTGGTAATAGAGACGACTAATGGATTAGTATCGGCACTCATTTGCTTGCCAATAGAGACGATGTGACCAGAGTCTACACTTTCCAGTCTGTCTACTTGAAATGCTGGGTTTCATTGGAATTCCGCTGCTTGTCGAGGGACGAGATCGAACCCAGGTGAATGATCGTGAGACACAACTGATTAGTACACTTTCATTGATAAACGAAAAGATTCATGCGTCACATCTACTTCACGAGGATAAATCGACTTAATACATTTGCGATCGGTATGAAGAGAATTTTATCAGCTGTAGTTGTAACAAAGCGTTGTATTCTGATGTCAGTCAAATTCTTCTATTGTCTTTTTTATCGCATACACTCACGGCTAAACGCAAGCTTGTCAAATGTGGCTGTTTTAACGATCAGGTCATCTTCAGCAGACAAGAATCACACTGACAACAGTTCTTAGGTCATTTATTACTATATTTTTGGCCATTTCGTTAGCCATGTTTGAACAAATAGATCAGCAAAGTTTCCCAGTAAATTAGAATGAATTCTAAATCGCAGTAGTGGTTATCATTGCCGGCAATTTTGATGACATCATTCCACTGCGCTGCCTTCTCACAGGAGATAGAGGAGCACGCGGTCTGTGTGAAATATTCTCTTATTTCCGCACATCGGAAAACCGTGTTCGTGACGAACAGATTTTTTCATGTATCGGACGAGCCCTGTGGCAATAGTTTGTATGAGAAAGGGGAAACCGAGGGCTCCAATTAAATTCGCACATTTCCGCAGAATTGTTTTAAAAACAAACATTGCTTCTCATCTATAAACATTTTCTCACCGCAAATCACCACTTTTAGGTCACCTGTTTTGATGAAAAAGGTCTGGAATGTAAACAATACGAAATAACGGAGAAGACAAAAAATAAGCACAGTATCGCAAAACATGACATGACAGACACATGAAATCCCTTTGTACCAGAAATAACTGGCAATTAAACAAACATGAAGACATGCAAATACGACTTAAATCTAGTGGATCGGCATGTATTTATCCTAGCAAGCAATCACGAATTTTGTTGACAACCTGGGTGAACATAAACACATTGCGCTTGATAGTAGCCCGGATTTTTCCAGTATTTTTTACACAACGAGACGTTTATTCAGCCCAGATCATATTGGTCCATATTTATTCTTTACTATTCTAGTTTTATTTTGCACATGCCAAAAATTATCGCTTACGCCTCGCTTTAAAGGATTTTTAATCAATATGTGTAATTTTTCCGAAAGCCTCGTTCATTAGGATTACTCATTTCTGACAAATTTTCTTCGACTTGTATAAATATCTAGTGTTTTGAAAGCCTACGTGATGATAGTTCTTACTCACTGGGTAATTTAGTGATCTACTTGCCCTAGTTACTGCGAGCCCAAGTTTATTACGTAACTGAACGGCTAACAGTGCTGCTCTTATTTTCTGCCTCACTTCCTGTTCTAATTGCCACTCAGTTGGTTCTTTTAATAACAGAGGCTATCCAACCGCTCGTTAACTCATTGATGGCAGAATACATGTGGCATATCGAGGTGGACAAGATAGACAGCTTGAAAGGTTTGCTGGTGTTATAGGCTGACAGATTTAGCAAATAGTGTAGCAACTGCTCTATCCAACCATTTTGCCGGTGGGCAAAGTGATGAAAAATTGCTTCTATCCCGAGTTTTGTTGACTCTGACGATTTGGTTGGATTAGCCTAATGAAACCTGTTGATTCAGCTGCTTGTGTGATTCTCCAAGCCACTTGTGGGACGAAGTGGAAGCCTTAGTGACTTAGGTGGTGGTCTGACAGAAAAATAATAGTGTAAGTGATCAGACAAAGACATATTGTTCTGCCATTATTTTGTTTGATTTGAGTATATCATGAAACATCAGTTTGCCATCCTCTCCAAACATAGTTTGATTCCTGTGTGTCTTCTTCCATAATGGGATTCTTATTAGGAAAATACTCCCCGACTCTGTCAGTCGTTTACTTCTTTCGTCTATAATCGCTTTCCCTTCATATGAAGTTAATCTAAAAGAACTCCGATTTGGCCAATCGTTTTTCAAAAGAAAGAGACTTTATTTTAGCATGGGCTTCGGACGGAACGAAACTGCGTCGTTCAAATAATCTTCCTCCAATTATAACCAGGAGAATGAGACCTAATTCATCTACCGCACAATGCGTTATTATAGAGAATAAAGAAGATTGTGAGTAGGTTCCAAACAGCCTGTGGGTTTAATCACAATTCAACATGTTCTCAAATGGGCATATAATTCAAGCGTCCCGTTATGAATGAATTGGAATAATCTTGACATGAAAGGCAATAGTCCTACTGCCAAAGGCTTCGAAATAAGTGGGTGTCTAAAGACTTAACCCACGTTTCGTTTCATCACATTCACCGTTACAGGCAACCACACAATCAGGGCTCGATGTCGGACTGGTTAGTCTCTCCCTTTTCAGCAAACTCGATGGTGTGATGAGGTTGCAGGTTTAAACGTTGCCTCCTGGTATAGGTGTTCACATGAAACGAATTATTCCGTTAATTAGTAGAATGTATACAGTTATTGTCGGTTCTTTACCGGACAAATATGCAGTATCAAGTAAGTACAAACAAACCAGCCTGCACGTGGCAGATGTGTAGAAAGTTAGCCCAGAAATGTGGATTCGCACGCTAAAGGTTGTGTAACCGAACTCAGTAACGTGCATTCAGACGGATTCAGTTAGCAAGTCACGCATACCGTGGGTGAAAGTGTGAACGTCAAAGGTTGGACCACCATTCAACAAAGCAAAAGGACGGAGTGGCAATGGGGTCTCCTCTGGGACCATTGTTTGCTGATATCTTTGTCCAAACTGGAGAATAATGAACTGCGCTCACCAATCAGGCACTGTACCGTTTACAAACGTTATGTTGATGATATACTATGTGTTGTAGAGCAACATGCAGACGCAAACCATATGTTACACACGTTTAACAGTGTCCATCCAAACGTACATTTTACACTAGAAAAAGAAGCAGACCATAGTTTAGCATACTTAGATGTGTACATAAGGCGACGGCAGGACGGATCTGCACAACTATCAGTCTATAGAAAGGCAACATGGAACGGACAGTACATACATTTTCACAGCTTTGTGCCGTTACAAGCGAAGAGGAACCTAATATGCTGTTTAGTTGATAGAGCAAGAAG
>LUCM01005187.1:0-72974 GCA_008360955.1 Fasciolopsis buskii | reverse complement strand
GCCTATGACTGTGAACCCAAAAGGTACATACCCTCCTAAGCCATGTCTACATGGATGCTCTTTCGATAGAAATAAGTGAGATTGGCATGGAAGAAAATTGTGATAACGAAAGCCCTTCTAGTCCATGGTAGAATTGCAGCCTTCATCCAGTACTTCAGCACATTTTGTTCACCAGTCCTCAGCAGACCTAAGATAGGTTGAGTGGCCAACACTGAAGTCGGCATGCATTTGATTGGAAGGCATATATTCATATATATTTCTCACCACAGTCGAATCTGTAGCATCAGGAATGTGCATGGAAGCGAAACCGGTCGTGTGCTCTCGGGCAAATTTTGTTCACGCATCCAGATGCTACTTGCTGCTTCGATTTATATACATAAATATGTACATACATATAATCAAATTGCATATGGACAGCTGTACCATTTATTTCTGCAATTCGAAAACCACGGCAAACGAATACCCAAGGTTTCGCCACATTTTCTTTCCAAAAATTGCGGTGACTCCACAAGGAGCATCTAATGTTTGCACTGAAACACAAAAAATAAATCTGCGGTTATTTGCAAAGGCTTGATAAAACTAACAGTTTCCAGTTATCACAAACAGAATTCACTTTAGGAATACGTAGCTATCCAACGGCGGCTTGCACTAGACTTGTCAACAAAATTATCCCAAACTGGTCCCATGTACTCTATTGTAATTTTCCATGATCAGTCTGTTTGATCCAACAAACGGTTTCGTGACTAGATTCTTCTCTACTTTCCTACTGCACAAAAATGCTTTTCTTCATTTATAGTTTGGATATTCTTATTGACAATGGTAGTATCTTGTCTGTCTGAGCAATCGATTTTATTGGAAAATCTATATTTTCTGCTGTCGAATAAAAAATGGCGATTTTTTCTACCCACTTTCATGTACGACTGAACCGTTCACACCTCTATTCGCCAGATTACGTTCATTCCCGACAGCAGTAGAAAAGAAAAAACCTATCGGCCTAACTATCCCGGGGGAAATGTGTTGGTTAGATGATAAAGAAGTGCACATCGTACAGCCAGCTCCCTAGCCCGTAAAGCAAGTAAAACCAACCCAACCTGAGGTGCTTCTCTTGGGCCTGCACACGAGGGGCAATACGCGCACCCACACATGCATAATCACAGATGGATGCATACGCAGCCCCCAGGCAACCCATACGGGACGAGCGCGCACATCGATGCAATAGCGGTGTAACTAACCTTCCTCGTTGTTTCACCTCTTCTTGTGATTGATCTAAAATTGAATTAACGTTCTGCTGTTCCGTGCTTTCCATCCAGTCATATTGATCTTCATGCAGAGCTCTATGTGTGTGTGTGTATGCATACTAATTCGGTTGTCAGCTTGTCCAGGATGTGGTGTTAAGCTCATTTACTCGCTCGCTTGCTCATACATTCGCTCACGTTTAATCAACTCCTCAGCAGTTTATACCATACCCTCTTTTCCAAAAACCTATACCTTTCTTGCTTCCCTGTGTGGGATGTCGTAACCGATTCAGAAACCAGGAGTTAAACACCGTTTATGACGCGCGGTAATGTGATTGCCTATGGATTCTACCACCTACTCTCTACAATGTATTGCAGCTGACTCGTAAATCCACCATGCATACGCGCACAAATACGTACACATGCACTGCCATTCGATACGCGCAAAGTGGATTTACTCTACTTGTAGCCCGAAGCAGTGTATAGGTAGTGTCTGTTGCAAGATAGAACTGAATTGCTTTTCATTTCTTTTGAGTTTAATCACAGGAGTGTACAAAATGATTTAACTTGTCTCTGGAACTAATGCACACATATATGACGAACAGGTTGGTGTGGTCGTTCCGCGAAACTGACAGAAAAGCCCGGCGTTAGAGCAGATTTTCACTTGTCATCACGTGAGTTAGTCACGTCATCATTTGGTGTCCAAGTTCGGTCGCTCACTGAGAGTTTTCTCGAACAGCCCACAGATCAAGATGACCTATTCAAATGACCCCAGGCAGAATGAACATCGTCCTCTCGAATCAAGTGTTCTTTTCTGTAAAAGTTACGCTAAAGTTACAGAGGCTCTTGAGGCAACGCATGATCAGGGTGCGTTTACAATTTTTGCTGGAGTTAAAAGTCCTGTAAGTAATAGCACAAGAATGGGGCTTCATGATCGAGATCAAGAAGTATTAGAATAGACGGTTTTGAATGCCTGATAGGATTTAGCTTGTGGATACAATCTACTTCAATCTAACTTTAATTTCTAAGATTCTGGTTAGTAAATTCCAATCCACACTCCTTCGTGTTGCACGTTTGTTTGAAATAGTGTCACGAGTGCAATCAATTTTCCTTTCCATTGGGTGAATGATTCTCTGCCCTGTCACTTTTTGTATTTCACAGTTTTGTGTTGCATTGTTTGTACCACAGTTGCGTATTCAAATGGGCTCTGAAGATACAGTGAGCTAGAAGAGGCTTCCTACTGTACTATGCTCCATGTTTTCCTGGTGACTTCGTAATACGAATTGCGGATATGGGTTTTCGAAAGACAGGAAAACTACACATTGTCCGTCGCTGTTTCGATTTGGAGTATAAATACGTGTTTCAGTGCTTTCCGACAAAATTTCTTTTCACTTCTTCTGCGTGCCAAGCATCTTGTTTAAGCATGAAATATGACCGAATGCCGGTTGATTCTGGCGGTACTTAGATTAAAGCAGTAAAGTTGCACGAGGTTCCTCATGACAGACGTAATTGGCCTTCGTATTTTTGGCTGGTATCTAGTCATAATTCAGTAAATTATCCGAACTCCGCTCGGTTTGGCTTCGTACCTCAGCTGGTAATGCAGTAGTGTGGTATAGATAAAATTCTCCGGTGGGCTTAAATCTTTTCGAAATTATAGATGTTTTCCAATTGAATTTACTCAAGATCATTCTGCGCACCTTCTAAATGTTGTTCCGTTAACTTTATTCACATTTTTTAAGTGAGGTAGTTGAAATGCGGCGCAACTGAATTGGAATTCATGCATTATGTATACCGGAAAGTGTTTTCTAGGCTTTCAGTTGTGTCATGAACTAACCATCAAAAAGAATCACACTTCTCTACATTCACATTTTGCGAGTTGCGCAATGGTCTACTAATCGCATTGGCAGAGTATCCGTATAAATATTCCTCCTAGCTAATCTTTCGACGGATTTATCCTTTTTGCCATCTTTCCTGACTGGCGGAAAAAGAATTCACGCTTCGATCTTCCAGCTTGGGAAATGTACTTTCAGAATCAAAGAAGTTCGGCATTTCAAGTCCTCGCGAAAACCAAGGAAATGATTATCGTCATTTAGCACAAAACGTAAACGTTTCATCGACGTTTGCGACAGGAAACTATATGTTTTGTTTTTGTTCCGTCCTTATCTGGGGTCGTCAACAATGCATAACTACCAAACCGGAACTTGGATTTCAGCGCGAACAAACCAATTACAGTCGAACGCCTTAACCTTCACTTTACCTGGATAGGTGCAACATCATGTGGTGAAGTTCAAGAAACTGTTGACAGCCTGCCTGACAGCGTAACGACTAGTGTTCGGTTCACAGTAGTTCGTCCNGTCTGCAATAGACTATTTCCTTTGTTCATCGCAGTAAGGGGTACCGTTTACCGTATTCCTGAATAGTGTGCGACACTTTTGATCATCTCGGATGCGGTTTTCAGCTGTCGTTCGAAACATGTAAATGTCGATGTAGTTCCGCATGTTTCACCAGGAAACTGTAATCAAGCTAACGCAGACTTCAGAATTTCCCGAAGTCATCGACAGTGGAAGTAATAACCCTATGGCTTTCCAGCTGACATCAGTCAATCCAAGGGTTACCTTATAAGATCACCTGGGTTTTGTGATATAATCTTGCGAATATCTTGAAAAAGGTTTCCCTTTGAAATGTTCTGAGTACCAAAGTGCTAGTACCGCTGTCACAAGAGGAACACTCACCTTAGCGGTGCATCGAAATCCTCAAACGTTATGCCTACGGCAAGTAATAATAACGGCCAACCGGCTAAGTAGTCGGAAACCCCTGTTTGGGCTAAACTTCATATTTGCGCGGTTTTTTGACCAAAATAAATGATAATTTTGGAGATCTATCACAAGCTCTCTCATAATCCGATGTCATTTTGGTTTCTTGACCAAGTTTAAGTATTCCACTCTCAGAAGCCAGTAGGTGTTGGGATTTTCGACACAGTTCATTCGTGGCACAGCAGCACGCTTATAGTCCGAGGACAATGAAAGGTATATATCGCTCACAAGATTAATTTACTAGCCGAATGACAGTCAGACGAAATACGGTAAGCTGACCTCACAGGATACCTTCATGAGGGACGAACTACTGTGAACCGAACACTAGTCGTTACGCTGTCAGGCAGGCTGTCAACAGTTTCTTGAACTTCACCACATGATGTTGCACCTATCCAGGTAAAGTGAAGGTTAAGGCGTTCGACTGTAATTGGTTTGTTCGCGCTGAAATCCAAGTTCCGGTTTGGTAGTTATGCATTGTTGACGACCCCAGATAAGGACGGAACAAAAACAAAACATATAGTTTCCTGTCGCAAACGTCGATGAAACGTTTACGTTTTGTGCTAAATGACGATAATCATTTCCTTGGTTTTCGCGAGGACTTGAAATGCCGAACTTCTTTGATTCTGAAAGTACATTTCCCAAGCTGGAAGATCGAAGCGTGAATTCTTTTTCCGCCAGTCAGGAAAGATGGCAAAAAGGATAAATCCGTCGAAAGATTAGCTAGGAGGAATATTTATACGGATACTCTGCCAATGCGATTAGTAGACCATTGCGCAACTCGCAAAATGTGAATGTAGAGAAGTGTGATTCTTTTTGATGGTTAGTTCATGACACAACTGAAAGCCTAGAAAACACTTTCCGGTATACATAATGCATGAATTCCAATTCAGTTGCGCCGCATTTCAACTACCTCACTTAAAAAATGTGAATAAAGTTAACGGAACAACATTTAGAAGGTGCGCAGAATGATCTTGAGTAAATTCAATTGGAAAACATCTATAATTTCGAAAAGATTTAAGCCCACCGGAGAATTTTATCTATACCACACTACTGCATTACCAGCTGAGGTACGAAGCCAAACCGAGCGGAGTTCGGATAATTTACTGAATTATGACTAGATACCAGCCAAAAATACGAAGGCCAATTACGTCTGTCATGAGGAACCTCGTGCAACTTTACTGCTTTAATCTAAGTACCGCCAGAATCAACCGGCATTCGGTCATATTTCATGCTTAAACAAGATGCTTGGCACGCAGAAGAAGTGAAAAGAAATTTTGTCGGAAAGCACTGAAACACGTATTTATACTCCAAATCGAAACAGCGACGGACAATGTGTAGTTTTCCTGTCTTTCGAAAACCCATATCCGCAATTCGTATTACGAAGTCACCAGGAAAACATGTAGCGCATGGGGCATATTTTACTGCGTAGTAATATATGCTGTTCTTGGAACACGTGTAAGCCATATAGAATGCAAAAATCGACAGGTGTTGGTAACTTCAATTTGGCCCTTTTCTTGCTGATCGTGCCCTGTTCCACCGATGAATGCACAGTTTGCTACATGTTTCCTATCTTCTACCAGCAATTGATCTGTTTTGTAGGTCCGTAGTTCCTGTTGTTGTCAACATAATGCTTGGTGAGCTATTTTTATTGCTAAATTTAAAAACATTTCGCTACCAAAACAAATTCAGAACCGTTTTGAATTTTATCGAATTTACCGCTGGTCCAGAATGACATTGAAAGCGAACGCGGCCACTCCATATCCAGTGCATCCTAAGTGGAAGGTGAACCCTTGTTCTAAATCACTATCACATTCGCTAAGCCGTCCGAATTGATAAGGATTGCTGGACAGGAGAGTACCGGGTACGCATACTTGAAGAGCGGCAATAACCGCAAAACCGGTCGTGTGCTTCCGGGGAAATTTTGTTCATTCATCCGTATGCGAAACATACTACTGAGGACAAGAGGAATATTGGTGACTAATTTGTAGGACCGACTGGGATTTGTCGAAGCTACTCATTCCCCGGTCGAATTGCACCCCTCCCCGGTTCAAGGGGCCAATTACATAACTCATAGTTGCCATAGCACTATTTTTTTCTGTTGCCCCTCCGTTCTTTTGTGTGGGACTCTGGACTGATTGCGTGTTCGTTTGTGTGTGTGTGTGTGTGTGTATGTGTGTGTGCGAAGCAATGCTTTGAGAAACCGCCTTTTCAGCATCTGCAGTCGCCATACGATTTGGGCACCTGTGGTGCGAAAAACCCATGACACTTGAGTTTTCAAACACAAAAAAGCCTACTCACCTCCAAAGTGTTGGACTCAATATGCCCGCTGGGCATTCATTCTAGGCGACCACTTGGTGTGCGTGTGTGTGTGTGTATTTGTGTCCTTGTCCACCTTCGAGAACTCACGTTGCGCCTCTTGGGGCTGGACACCGTGACATTTGTAATCTAAACTAATGCAGGAGGGAGGTGCTAGATGAGAGGACCATTAGTTGCAGACCACATGTTACGCATTTAATAGGGAACCTCGGTTCGAATTGTAGTTGGTCCCACTGGTTGAGAATGAGGCAGTTCGAGGGGGGAGGTCGACATGGACGGCGCTTAATATACAGAAGAAGGGGCAGCGACGATCTGAATTGATAATGAACAGGTAATGAGACTGAGTCTTGAACCAGGAAATCAATCGGTCAATTAGACTGTGTTCGCAGTGGCTAGGTTAGCCACACTCCGGGGTCTCGTTGACAGAAAGAAATGTGAGTCCATCCTGAGAATAAAGGAAGTGATGGTGGGTGACCAAATCAAGTAGTCATTTCGCAGAATAACCCACACTCCATGCTGGTCATAATTAGGTGAATGACCTACTTGTGTGTGTATGCGTGTGCATTGAATATTTCTGTATCAATATAGTTGTTAGTCGCTTAGATTAACATACCAAAGACTGCGAATCCGTGTTATGGCTGCTCATAAGAAAAAATTGAACGGATGAGTTTGCGAAGAAGTATCTGTTTTAATATGATGACGTTACTGATTGTCTTCGCAATAAGTTTTAATTACATTTGTCTATTTAAATAGGACGAGAAAAACAGTGAGGGTGGAACTGATACTGGTTGCCAGTTTTGTCAGTCCTTAACCGGCTCCCAACACGCGTTAAGTAAAATTGTTGTGTAATAGCGGCTCTCAAAGCAATACGGAAGTGAATCAGGCTACCGATGCCATTAGGGCCTTACGAATCAAGGTGCATGGGCTCTGGCACAAACCTTAACAGCCAAGGTAGTCACATCGCTTTCAGCCATCTGATGGAAGTGGAAAAACAAAATAACTGGAAGATTAAAAATTACCAGTCTTGGCGTTGGTGACACCTTCGCTGTAAGTCGTCACAGCACATATCTGGGCCCACAAATGGCATCATAAATCACCGAAATACAACAATTCCTTGGACTCTTGGAAGAAATTATCTTTCTTCTAGGTGACTTCTCATTCGATATCTTCACATAGGCTTTACTGATAGTGGTCACACTTTTTACTCATGGTTTATTTGCTAAGCTCCGAAACATTTTTGGAATTTTTTCCCATTTCATATTTTTATCACAATTGAAAACTGCGTTTTCTTCAACATTAGTGAGCTAATGCTAAAACAAAAAACGTAGCCTTTGCGGATATCAATATTCTGATGAATGTCAAACAGTTTTATTTATGGAAGCCTCTTTAAGTGTGTTTCTAATGATTTGAAAACGAAACAACATGGTTCAATAAAAATTGACCACCACTTTCTCTAAGTCCGTTGCGAACCTTTGATTGGAGATCAAAAGAAAAGGAAACTAAAGAGTCAATATCCTACAACAGTTTATGCCCCAGTTTTAAAACAGAACTACCTACATTAACCGAACTCACACTTGTAACTGTTGTTCTCGTTCACCGAAGGAAGCTCTACTGGCCCGTGCAAATTGCAAGGAATCCCAGACAGTATTGTAACTGTGGTATTGTTTGTGAATAATTGAATATAGAATATTTCAAGTTTCATCGGTTCACATGCGTGCGAAGTAGAACTTAACTGGCCAACCGTAATTACAAATGAGTCAGGGTTTGACGTGAAAAACCGGACTAATTGTCCCGCAGATACTGAATAACATAAGCGGTAAATCTGATCCAGGTGAGGTGAACGTTCAGGTACGTGAAACAGGTGTTCTTATGAACAAAATAAGCAAATGGATTAACGCCCATACCGAATGTTCAATAGTGACTTTAGGGCAAACAATGCGCAGTGTTTTGTCATAAAAGTGACCTAGTATTGCTTATAATCTGTTTTACTCGAATTCGCAATTTCGTGCACTCCTAAATTAGCAAGCACAAGTATGATGAGATCATCCCAGTGTGAGATCATTTTCCAACCTCTTGGCCACACACAAATATACATGGTCAATGTAGATGTTAAAAGCTATCTCCCGCCCCAGTGGTGCATGCAGAAAATATTCCACGTAGACAAATACAACGCATTCTCATTAGTTACTGTCTGCTGTCTGTCATTTTCAGGCTTACGGGTGAGAAGAGCAAACAAAGTGCCCGCATCACGCGACTTCGTTCTTTCCTGGTAAATCTGCTTGCAGCCCAAAAGGAAAGATTAGTGGCTAAGGCATTCAGTTCGTTGTTCTTTGCCACTGATCAGTACCCCAGTAGAATCATTATGAATCTGCATCACTGGTGAGTTCTAAAAATTTGGACTGGGTGCTTATATGTGAGTGATTTCATGGCTTTCAACAATGTACTAAAAGCCGCTGGTTAATGATGAATTGTCATATAAACAGACCAGACCATTCACTGGTGAATGGATAAGTCAGTCAGAAAACAAAAGAAAGTAAATTATCTCTCGAAGACTGCTACTTCCATTTAGTTCACCAGTAGACCACATACGAATGAGGATCTCATTGTTTGTCACACCTCCAACTTGGCATTTCCCGTGTAGAACAAGGGATCAAGTATCTGATCATCGAACTCCACGTTTGGGCAGTCATTCTTGAGTGACGAACGTGCATCAAATCCAGTTCAGCTCGCACGTGTGTGCGAGCACGCCTATGCAGGTTCCTGTGTCCTATGAACAACTGTTGGCCTCGGGCGTATTCCGCGCCTGCAGTGAGGATCACGTTAATCGTTACAGATGCTAGCAAATTGGGACCCGCATATGCATCCACGTTCCCATCCCCTTTCTTGCTCTAGTTCACCAAAAGTAAAGCGGCACGACGTCGTGATCTCATCAAACCAGTTGGCTTTAGGGCAATAGTCAGTGTTATACATGAATCACATTGGAGTGCTTGTTCACCCATGAAGCATCTCCCGTAGAAATATGAAACTAGTAAGGAAATTTAATTATTTCCCCGCTTAGGTAGATGTTTATATTCATGACGGCTGTTCCAAGTTACTTTAGCTCGAAGCAACAGTTTCTGTCCGACTAAGTTGAAATGAGCCTTACTCTTACATTTTTAGCTCACGTTTAATGGAACCGTTGTATTGCAATGGAAAGTACATTGTGATGTACAACACATTACATCGTCGCTCATGTTAAATTAATTTCACTTCACTGATAACCAAGGATCGTTGCACAGTATTGCACAGTCTTGCCAGTTCTTCCTCATACTATGACTACGCTCATTTTAACAGCAGTAAAAGGGCAGTTGATAACGATAAAAAGTGGTTAAAACAACGAACGCTAATACACTACTACACCTTGCGAATCACACTGTCGTGGATAGATTCCACTCATTGGTAATGGTCACCTGAGTAAGTTAAGACTAAGCAGAGATCGGTTGAGTTGGATAACTGAAAATTAATAACAGGACGATCTCTCGTAGAGAAGGTGCACAAAGGTGTCATAAGAAATCAGAAAACTTTATTATGAATGATATGTATCAAGAAATTCTGATGGTAGAATGTCAGATGCATTAAAGTTCACATCTTCGCTATCAGCTGTTTAGTGAAAACTGTCTCCATACTGTTGCACGGAATCACGGAATGGCATCAGACTCCGTTAGTAGCCTGAAAAACAGTAGGCAACAAACGCAAGAAGTCGGTAAGTTTTCAGGGATTCATGCTGTGAAGTTAACTCTGCGCTGATTTTTTTTCCATCACTGGAAAATTAACGGTTCCTGATATCTGTAGTAGTAGGATATATGAACATGCTGGATATGCCATATCTGTAATAGAAATAATGCATATCCGTATTCTTCATTGCTTGGCAGAAAGCCATGTTGCCAGGTTTTGGTCACTGAATAACAACTAATCACTAAGGTCTCATAAGTCTGTCTATTACATGTATTTTGTACTGATGCGTGTATTCTTCTGTTAAATTTAATGTTTGCATGTCAATCCGATAAAGCCAACCACAGAAACAACATGTGGTCCGTTGAAATTCACTAACAGTCTCAAAACCAGAAGACCGTTGCCATCACTACGGATTTCCTAGAACAAATCGAAGTAAGATTCATATGTATACCTAAAGTGTTTTTCTTTGTTATCTGATATAACGAAAAAGTATCTAGAGAAATTTGTTTTCGTGCCTATCCATCCTGCTCCTCTTTAATTATGCCTATTTTATTTCATCGGGTTGTCATGACTGTTTGACGCTAATGGAAGAGTGCGAGAATATTGTAGCTCAGGTTTCTATTCATTAAGATCGAAATATGACATTCCGTGTCTTATGACTAAATTCGTGTGACGGGGTGGATCCAGTGCTACCACCACTACTGACTTCTGACGATAGCCTTCGTGGTTGTCCCGCCGAATGTGACCCATAATCTCCCTGTTGAACTTTGCTGTTGCTGCCCAATAAGAATCAATTGTGGTTTTGATGAAAAGGCCGGCAACGGAATCAAAGTGAATAACGAAGGGAATGGAAGTCCGGAAGGATCAAATTACTATCTGCATAGACCAATTTTGAATAAGGAATTTGTCAGTGTGATGGAAAGTGAAACTGCCGTGGTTCAAAACTTCCGTTTTGCATTTCTATCCTCTGTACTAATTTGGGATTTGTTCATAAACGAAAGCATCTGCAACGAAGCTTAAAACATTTCGATCCAACCTAGGCAGCTGCTGCTGTATCCTTGCGATCAGGGCTTAGCCGGTTGGTTCGCACTGAAGGAAACAGTGACCGATAGTTCGGTCGCTGCATGAAATTTTCCCCAGGAAATAATTAAGGAATTTTCCATGTATGCACTCTTAAAAGTATGTATTTTATCCTGGCATAGGAGCGAATTAAATCCTGAGGTTATAGAAAGACGAAAGAATTGAAGCTGCGGTTACAATCATCGTGAACCCCAGAGCGGCCGGGCCATTTGAGTAGTTGGGCGCTCCAGTTCAAGTCGAAAAACCTTATCGGTAATTCGAATAACGGAGCAAACGGTCGGGGAGCAAGCGCGTTAAGTCCGTTAGTTATATCAGTACCTCTTGATCATCTATGCTTTACGAGACTTTGGTTTAACTTGACCAACATTTCAACTACCGCATTTATCATCAAACTTACATTAGGCTTAAAATCGAATTATAAGAACGTTCATTTTAAGGGTTCACCAACACCTCACGATGCACGACTGGTAGTGCTCATTTCTGAGCTATAGGTCTATCGGTCGGGACTGAACTTTATACAACACAGTAAACATTTAAAAATGACCCTAAGCTAAGTAGTGTTGGACACCATAATTCGTTAAAAGCCGATTATCCATAATCAACTGCTTATAGTGAATAATAACGAGATCAATTGGTATTTTCCGGATCCTTGATTAAAACGGAGGACAACATGAACACTTCCATTCATACCCGTTATCAGAATCCTGAAGGGTCTTGCACCGTTGTATATATTTCTCATTCAAAACAAATTTTTAAGTGAATAAGGTTTTAAAGGACCATTACTGTTCTGCATATAAAATCCTTCCTAAAATGTTCATTTTGATTGACACCAGATGTTTTAGAGGCCTTGGAGGAACTACCTTCTGGCAATGTGAAGTGAGTAACTGTCTTGGATAAGGCGATCTGCACTATGTTAGTTACTCTCGGATGAACAACTCGTGCTACCATGTGATGCACTTCAGCCTTCCGAGTTTTGATCCGTAGGTCAAGTCCCAAGTAGGCCAGATGTCAAAATATTCGTCAAAGCATGTAGGGGGTTTACAAATAGAATTAGAAGATCGATTTCGGATCCGTACTGCATTCGATTTATCACCACTTTTAAACAGGTTCAGCTAGTATCTTAGTTACTGACCAGATGGGGAATTTTTCCCCAGGTGTACATGTCATAACACAATGCAGTTATAGTCATTTTAGATTACTGAAATGACCGAGCACTACGAATTCCTATCTGCGAAAAGCAAAAAAAATATTTGACAACTTTTACCACATCATTTCTGAACTTGCCATCCTGAAGAAGGAATAGGACCAGCTGAAATAGTTAAGAGTATACTTTCTGTGTTTGGGATCGCCTTATGCGTCCTGAATCCCCAAAGATTCATACAGTGGTTACTGATTGCCAGATGACAGTTCCTTGAACCTGAAGCTTTCTGAAAACCAAATACTTATTGTGTCGTATTGACAAAACAGAATCTTTAACAAACATACACAGCGGACTACCAGCCGCATGGTCAACAGATATGGTTTCGAATCGCAGCTGTCATACTGTTAGCTTGCATTTTCATTCAGGATTTGTGACGAACGCGATGGACACTTCTCATTGCTCTTCTACGGATATCCATTGGTGAACGATGTAATTATATATGAGGAAAAATCGATTTACGTTCTTCACAACGAATTTCACTACCACAAGTCGCAATCTGACGAACGATCTTTTGCTTACCGTATAGTCGCTTTGACTCCCAATCTATAATGGCCACGGGCTTGAAACAAGAAATACACAGATGAAATAAGAGTAAACCTCCTAACAACTATGAAACCGGCCTACTCAGCCCGCTCTGAATACCACAACGTTTTTTAATATTGTGCTCCATCTGTCTTTGTCAATGAACTCCATCATTCCTCTATATGGATTAAAGCAAAACGCAAAATTGAACGTATCTTTGATAGACACCTATCATAAGAACCAACCGATCAAGATCAGGACGATTCCTTTTTTCAGCGTAGATGCACAGAGCTGGCGTTGAAGATGTGAATCTAAGTTGTTGAACTTTTTCAAATGATTATTAAATCCAATAGTGTGCGTAAATCAGGTGGGTTCCGATGTTCCACCAAGGCAAAGAAACAAGCGAACGATTTATACCATTTGTTTATTTATTTGCGAAGATCATGTTCAGTCATGGCTGCTTGCGCTCGGAATAAGCAACAAACACGTCAGGAGAAGGTAACCTTGCTTCCTAACATACTCTTTTCAGTTTTCCGCATTGCTCCTCATTCCCAGTTTACTAGTGTATCAGGATCGAGCGAAGGGAAGGAAAAGTAAAGGTATAGTGTATAAAACGGGCACAGACTGAATATAAATATTCTTCAAACTGAAAGCAATGAGGACAAAATGAACGAGCATATTTTACGACAGTGTACTCTAAGTAACAGACACATTTGAAAAATACTGAATTTGTTTGATATTAGATAGATCATATACAGTCTGTAATTAGCAAACAAAGGTCCCAGACACTCCAAAAATGAGCATTGATGGCACGCAACATATTCCTGGCCATTCGGCATCACCGCTTAATACAAACTATGCAGCATACACAACACCATAGCGTGGGTGTCCTTGCGTGTGTTCCAATCCCCTCGAGGTTAGTGATCGAAACAGAATTTCAGAAGATAGCAAATAATTGAACATGTACAGTCTATTAATTACTAAGCCATCTCGATCAAAGGACAACCCCTGACGGCATTAGTTCTCCTTCTTTCTCACTTCTATGAAGTACTGCGAACAGAGACCTCTGAGTAGTGATGAAAATGGATTTATTCATTTGGCTTTATAAGCCGGCTAAAATAACCTGGTGTTGAAAGAATGTATACTCTCAGATATGAGAATCCCACTTACTTTTATCAGTCGCGCAGCTACAATAGCCTAAGACTTGAGGGACAATATCTTGATAGCAAAAAAGAATGAATAAATTATTAATATTACACTTCAGTTTACCTTGCTTTCTGATCAAATGCATAAATTATTGTTCATAATTCCAGTATTATTCAATCGTTTAACATGTCTGACTAATCTTGCTCTCGAGTACTTATCTGTTTCAATTCCCAAGGTTAAATTAACTGAGTTTCTCCTGGGATGCACTGACTTATTTTGTTTCTTCTCTAGTTTATTGGCAAATCTTAAGAGCTAGACTCACTTGTATGTCATAATATTCCAGTTTCAAATCTTGAAGTTGTTGGTCTCAAGATAGCTGAAAAAATTCTGATGCTATTTTCAGAATAAATTATATCGCTCACCTCATGGCAAGTTGTGTAGCTAAACTGTCAACAATGTCACAGATTTCGTTGTTTACTATGATACCAACAAAATACCATGATTTACGAATAATCTAGCTGCGGCTTCCTCTGCTTAAATGGCAAAGCGCGATTTGGGATCGAACCGGTGTCCTTGAACTTACCAAGCATATAAATATCTGCTCGACTGGGATTAAATCACACAATAGATCACCGTACCATCTTGAAAACCCAAAATTAAAAAACACCGTGTTCATGAAGGTTACCGAAGGCCTATTTTTAATTATTTGTCGCTACATGAACTTTTCATCATAAGGAACTTCACATATTTCTGTTCTATGCCTTCGGCTGTCTGCTAATTCGGGATTCTTCGTACTGATTGGTCTTTCTCGAACCTTCGCTCCCAGTCCAAACCTGGCACATTGCAACCCAGTTGTCGAAGCCTCTGCTAATTCTCGCCAGTCTCTTCACAGTGGCGTTCCAGGAATGCGCACGTGTGTTCGCATTCAAGCAAGCCGTGTTTGTGAACTAGTTACCCATGCGATTGGTCCTCAGGACAGAGTAAGATTGGGCAACGAAACCGGGAAATCTGGTCCCTCTTCCCCACCCCACATCTATTTCACTAGCATACAAGATTTGGCTTTACGGAAGAGTAGACAATGGAAATGACAGATAAAACGACCGTCCTAAACGGGCGAATCAACCAATCAAAATCTACTTTTATCCCGGTTGCTGTTCTCGTCCGTCCGTCCTCTTCATCGCGCTCGGCCTTACAATCGATGGATCGCCGCGAAGGGCACATCATTTCTGGTCTCTCCAACCCCTCGGCTATCACCCACCCTCTCATCATTGACAGCATCCTTTGTCCGATGTTGTTTCATTGGTTCTTTCAGTGTTTAGAGGCCAACTAGAAATCTTTTTTCCCAGCCCTGTGGGCAACAGAAATCACTTGTGAATCAGCTACAGTTCATGTTTCCTATCATCCCTCTTGGTCTTATCCACTGGGTTGTACCCCAAAAACCCTAAAACGAACACTTTTGGACTTACACGTGCACACATATGTACATAGCTACACGAATACACACTCACAAATAGCCACAAGCATTCCACCAGGTTTAGGATCAGCACATAGTGCCCGGAGGGCTTTGCCTTGGTACGAAACTATACAATCGACCTAATATCCAAGCTGATATGTCTTCCGATCTTCAAGTGAGTATTATTATTCCACGTGTATTTTTTGCCTTTTCCAAACACGTTTGATTGTGGAGGCACCCTCAGGGTGTCATGTAGTCAGGTGCATGGTAAAGAGAGATAAACCAGAAATTCCGAGTATTCTAACTAGGAGGTATTAGCCTGTTGCAGAAATTTTGTGGGGCACAATTTTGCAGCTCTTATTGACAGGTGATTAAGATCAAATAGTCATATCACCTCTGCATTATCCAGTCCTAGTTAATGACATTAAATTTTCACTTAATGTTTGATTCTATCCTGTGACTAGGGAATCAGTTTCGCCCGATATGTATGGAACGAGAACACTGTGCAATCGAAAATGTTTTTATAGTAAACTGCCTTTTCGATTACTATGGTTGATCTTCTTCGAGGTAAAATTATAATGGAAAGTAAGTAAATGTCGTAGTGAGCAAGAAGCCCGCTTAAAAAGAATGCCAATTCACGCGCCTGACTGCCGTTAGCCGAAAATTGCCTGTTGGTAGGGCAAGTGGAAATAAACGAATACACCGATCCGAAAGAAAATCAGCTTGTTTCTTGGTGATATCAAGAGGGGTGATGACTTTAAACAGCGACTTCTAATGACGATGCCCAACCGGTTTTATCGTCAGATAGTTTTGGTCTCGAGGATGAAGAAATTGGTAAAGAGCAACTCATTCTGGCTGACCTGATTCGTTGTGTAAATGGCGGACACCATGAACGGACGAAAAACAACTTCCACCAGAAGTTCATAAACGTGCTTACGGATGAAATTAGAACTGTAAACATAGATATCTGGTCGTCATGGTCGAATCTGTTTCACATAGACATTTACATCCGTGATAATACCTTAACGTTTACCCTTGCCAGATTTCAACTCATTGCTGCTCGTTTTTTAGACTACAAATTGAGGCGTGTGTCTATGTTTAAACACCGCAGCTGACTCTCTGCTGCGAACAGAACAAAATCTACAAGCACCATGGCGGTTTCGCTTGATCAATTTTTGCTCGCAGATAGAGGGGGACTGCCTATTGGTCAATCATAATGTGTTGCTTAGATTGTCCTTTTCTGCAAAGTCTCTAAAGAATATTATATCGCTTTTCATTTTCTTACGTTAAGTTGTCAGCACTGGTTCACATTTTAATTAATAAATACTTGGTGCTGATTTATCCTTAGGCCCGAAATCTCAATGTTGCGATATCTTTAACCAAGAACGTGTCCCCATGTTTAGTTCATTATATCCGTCTTGATAACAATGGATAACACTGTCTGTACGTTATCTGATATATGAGCCACTGTTTTATAAAACTTACAAAAAGCGTCGCAAACCGAAGAATACCGAATTTTCGCTGCGTTTGATGTTAGTACAGGGAATCAGTAATAAAACTCGTCAACCTTTATACGCTCAAAATGACAGACAGATCGATAAATCTGCCCCGTCTTAGCAACCTCCTTCAAAAGCCAGTAGGCATTTTCAAAGGTGCTGTCGAAGCATGAGTCAAAGATTGCTTTTACACTCACTTCATAAGGTGCTGACTGTTTGAGTGTTTTTTTAACGAGCAATAGAGCCAAATTTGACATTTATATTGAAGTGAAACCCACTGGTTAAATTACATTTACACTGGGTGCATTTGTTGATCATAGCCCTATTCTGTGATTACACGTTACTGGGTGGTGGTGACCATTTCCGAGCGACCTTGAGAAATTCCTGCAATTAATCCTAACGAATGACACGTTTTCTGCTGGGTTGATGGAGACCTAAAATGGTAATCAGTTCACTGACTTGGTGACCATGGTTAAAAGTCCTGGTGATACTTATTAAGTAATCATATATCATATATTTTTCACACAAGAGTCTAATAAAAGAACAAGTCGATTTCACCGTGGAGTGCTTGAGCATTTCGTTGGCTTAGCTTTCACACTCGCAAGAATTACGGTGCCATGGACGATGCTATTATTTTTTCGGATCACACTATCTGGCTGTTTGGCAGAATGCATGTTAATGTTTGTTAATAAAAACCATTTTGTGCAACCGCTGAAAAAGATCAGATAGATTTTCAGTGAGAATTGAAGATACAGATGTGGGTAGTCTTCTCCATTGACTTTCCACAACAGATTACAAACTCGACTGTTTCCGATTCCTGGGGACCAGCAGTTTCAACTGAATAGATTCGCTAAGAAAGTGAAGCTGATTACTTTAGTTCGTTAGGAATGAAACAATCAGTCCGCACTAATGAAGAACACGTCAGCAGAAACGAGAGAAGTCAGAATGTGAGCTTTCACTCACCAGTAACATCGGTAACTGAAGTGCACAGAGTAGCGAAATGCTGTAAGAGCAAGGAACATGGCTTTTAACGTTTGGATGTGTGTGTGTACGTGTGTATGTGCGTGTGTGTGTGTGTGTGAGACCGCGTGTAGGTGTGTGAAACAATGAAAAATGAGTTCGAGACTTGTTAAACAGACACAAGATTGAGTTAACAGTGAGAAATATTGTGGACACTAACTGACTGGTGATGAAACGATTTTAAGCTACAGGCGTCGCGATCAAGAATATGTGAAATGAACAGTATTTGTAACTGTGAAAACCCCAAATACGAGGAATGCCATATGCTCGGAACTGGCTGGTCGGGTTCCCAGTTTTAAAATATGCTTTTTTCCTTAGGACAGGAAAACCGAAGGCTTTTCTTTCATAACGTGAATAAGCTACATAAGAATAAGACAAACTAATGAATCAAAATTTGGGTATAAAGTCGAAAATCAGAAGGGATTGGACAGAATAGAATGAGTACCCTGACATAGAGCATGCAAATCAAAATGCCCATCAACAATGTGTTCTCGCATCATTAGTGTGTCGCTTGATCATAAGTGTGTCTGAAGTTTTTTAAGTTAGCATGCTTAGAATGAAGAAAAATCATTGCTAATTGAAACTGGAGCCTCACGGTCTTCTAACAGCCGATACCAGAATAGCTTTGGAGTGAATTAAGCAGGACAGAAGGGCTCAAGTCGGAGAATTTCAGCTATTTATTTTATGTGAAGATTAGTCAAAAAAAGTTGACTTTAATATCGTTAAACCAAAACGGCTACTTTATTTTTGTCAGGAACGAAGTGTATTGCTTCAGAACTGTTCCCTGGCCGGCACAGATTCCATGGGACTGGATTCACCAGCCATTGACTTTCAACCGCCGTACTTTCCCCCGCCATACTACCCGCATCTGCCGGGTCCTTTTATCCCGCTGCATCATCCTTCACAACCGCATTCACACCACAGTTCTCTGCAACATGGAGAGCCCAGTTCCAACCATTCCGTCAGGGATTCCTTCGGCACCAGTGGTTTCGTTGGACTAAACGCGCCATCTCCCGGCATGACTACGCTGGGGTCGTTTTTCACCGGAGCTATGGGCTATCATCACGGGCAGCCACATGCTTCGACAGTAGTCCCGTTACCCCCACCTCCGCCGCCTCCTTCAGTGTCACAAGACGCGTCGTCTGCCTATGCCACTCCGTTTGGTACAAATACTTCTCGCCTGTGCTCTTCAGCTGCTATGACAAGTCCACATTTTGTCTCGAATATGAATTGTTACGGCTACGGATCAGCGCCGATTGGAACATCACATGGTTCCGATCCAGAATTGGAAGCAACTCAGGCCGCACATGCATTCAGTCAGCTTTCCGGTGGGTTCATTCAGCTACCACATTCCGGTGGATCAGGAGATCGGACAACGGACCAGGTCAGTTTTTCATTGAAGGCCGAAGCGATCAGAGATCAAAAAGAAAAGAGGTTGCGGTGCATAATTATCGGTGTCCAAAGGTGTTTTTTCAATGCAAACAATTTGCTCTTTCTTTTAATTTAACAAAATTTGCATATGGGAACTTTTTCATGACCATTGTGGATAACTATTTAAATTTAGAACTATTAGTTTTTCGTCGGTTGTCCACCTGAGTTTTGAACTCATTGCAGACCACATAGTCTTTGGATAAAAACGGTTCGCTTTCGTTTATCCTATCCTTGTACAAAGTTGCTACTAAGTGATTACTGATAGGGCCATTTAATGGATCTTCTAGAAGAACCTCCAAAATCTGAGATTTTAAACATCTGTCCGTTTTTACAGTATGATGTATCAAATAGAGCCTATATTTCATTTGTAGTTTTAAGGTTTCTTTTGCATTATGCGCTATGGATGCGGAGCAGAGCCCAGTGAATTAGATCACCTGGCATATCTGTAGTAAACTGTACATAGGAATGGTTATCAGAGATCGCTACTGGCTTCATGTGGAAGTTCTACCTATTTTAGAACGGAGTCCAGTTTCTAATGACAAAAAGCATGCCGTGTAAAACACCAATTGGCGTCTCTATTGGTAAAGAAATAAAGAAAGGTTAGATTCATGAGCCTATCCATTACGTGATATGGACGCCCAGTTAGCCATTACGAAGCCATGTTTGTTACGACTCATCGGTAATACATATCCACCACCTCCCAACTGAGACGCGAACTAGAGGCCGGGGGAAGAATAGGTTGCCATGTGCCAGCAGCTGGTGACTGTGTCAATCAGTAACGGATGTGTGGTGAAGTTCAACAAACATTTGAAATCTTCCCGGTAGCGTAATGGCTAAGATGTTCGACTCATAATCACTCATCCCGGATTCTTGTCCCGATTCGGGTACGGTGGATTTGCACCGGTGATGATCTCTAACAAGGATGAAATAGTTGCAAAGTGTTTTCATGGTTTGTTATTGCCTAAATGGATGCTCACACCATATGGTGAATAACTGCGTTGACCACTTGATCTACCAACACAAAGATTATCAGAAAACCAAGGCGAGCATTTGACCAGCCAATGACTTGCACTGTAGCAAGATTTAATCGAAGTCTTTCTGCGCGAACTTAGCCTTTTAGGCGTCATCAAAGCGTGAGTAACATGAACATGGGATCACTTGCAAAAGTTGTTGTTAAAACGTGGATTCACTTTCTTCAAATGAAACCATTCAATTTTGCTGACCGCGTGCCATCCTGAAGCGTTCCGAAAGTCAAACGAAGGTGAAATTCTCCGCGGTTTATCAATTAGACCAGAGCAAAGTATTTCAGATTCTCGGATCGCGCGAGTCATGCATTTCGGAGTTGATCGACCTTAAAGTACTCATTTACCTCTTTCTTCTGCTCCTACTTTTCCAGGCCCAGTTGAATCCATTCACATCGAAAAGCTCCGACTCCAGTAGTCCGTTTCTTCTGAACACACTGAGACCGATAACAAAACTGGACTCTTCAAGTGAATCCAACGGTCAGCGTAGCCCAAATATGAAACCTATTGAATTAGCCGAACCACCGACAAGCTCGATGGGTTACGACGTGCGTACAGGAGAACCGCGACCTAACGAAATGGGTCCGTATGATTCAATTGGAGTGGATAAGAATGATTATGATAGATCTGAGAATGCCGCAGAGTCTGGATACCAACAGGTTAGTTCTGAGTGAATCGAAATGTGGATGTTTCTGCCGTCTTTACTGTTGTTGTTGTCGAGTGAAAGAGCTAGGTTTATCGAGAGGGTCACCGAGGGTGAAGTACCATCTTGAAAGTTTGAGCACTCGGCAAATATGGGAAACTTCTCTTGTTGTCCTAAGCGTTTGAAACTTACTTGGAAAAAGATAGAATCTTGATTGAATATCGCCAGTTCCGTTTGTTGACTTTGGAACCAACTTGCATCTACTCAAGTATCGAAGGGATGCAGTTTCGCTTCAAATTTTCCATCAAACGTGGACAATAATTTTGCAACCAACATTCGGGTGATCATGACGGTCTTTATTTACTGGTTCCTGTCAAGTAACTGCTAAAAGATTAAGGGCTATCGGAATTACAACGGGAAATCCACTTTGGTATTACATATCTAAAGGTTGAATTTTACGGGCCAGGATGGAACCGACAACTTTTTGTTTACAGGGAATTTTGTCTACTACTGATCCATCAAGGGACATGATTTACAACATGAATTAAGTCAACGAATATCTAGTTTTGCGCGAACTTTATCCCGATACATGGAAGTAGATCTTCCACTGTGTATCTGGATCCTCTTGTCATTCAGAAACATTGAACTAATCGAAACTTCCTGTTGCCTCTGTTTAAAAACAACTCAAAGCCTTCAGACTATTAATTGCATGCGATTCAAAATACAGTAAAATAAATTATCGAGTGACAGGGTTTAATACTTTTTAATAAATATTTTCTGTCCCATTTTAAACATGAATACTTCAAGGACCTTCGTTGCTTTCCAACCCAGCACCACCGATGAACCGGGGTTAGCTATACAGTGGACAATGGCAAATCTTCTGATTTCTGCACAGTAAAACGGACTGCTTTACTCGCAAAAAATCCCTTGTTTCTAATGAGCCACAGCGTGGATCTGTAATATTTTAGTAAAAAGATTGCCGAATGTTTTTCCTAAGCTGGTCTTCAAATAATTCAGTGTTCATTTGGAACAAGGACAAATTGCAATGACTGTATTCTGCCTTCGGTACTCACGTTAGGGGGAAACGGATTCATTTCATCCCCTCTTCTCCCTCCCAACTTATAGAGTGCTACACCATCGTCAACCGATTCTTCCTGTTCTTCCTCTCACAATTCGTCCAATTTCGTATCTCCTGCTGGTGGGTCAACCCATCTTGAGTCAGAAATCTGTAGCAATGGTCCCCAACTATCAGTGACTGCCGGCCCAGGTTACTCAAATGAGATCTTCGGTATTCCCTTTCACTCGCCATTGCGATCCGGTGGAAGTAGCGGTGGTGGGGGCAGCAGTGGGAATGCTGTTGCAATCAGCGCCGGTGCTGCAATCGGGGATCCGAATTCGATTCGCGGTTCACTTTTCTCTCGCACAGGTCCCGACTGTTCCGGTACCTATGTAGACGCTGCCCTGAAAAGCATGTTCGAATTCTCGGGGAATAAAGATCCACGCCTTTTGCCTGAAGTCGGCGGAGGATTAGTCTCCGAATCTGGTGGTAGTAGTCTGCTTGGAACTGGGCTAACAAACTCTATCGACTCTCCGTATATGTCAGTCCGAGCGCACAATCTGTTTTCCAGCAGCCTATCAGGCCTAATGCCAAATAATTCAGTGCTCCATGCAATGCAACCACACGGATCAGTGGAGGCAGGAGTTCAATTTAATCGACCAGTGGGATCAACACATACGAAATCTGGAATTTTTCGAAGAGGTGAGTTTTCTTATTGTATATTCTTCTCCATCGAATGAATCAAAAGCAAATGAAAAATATGTGACAGAATACGTTCCATGGTATTTATTTCACGTCGTGATAATTTATTCAATTAGAAGTGCAATAGTGGGATAAATAATGTGTTGAAAGCTTAGGGTTCATGGCTAATTCATGGCCCGCTGACGGATCTTTCGGGAAATCTCTGGGACTAAAATCCGAGAAAACCCAATGATTTTAGGTGACACTGTTTGAGGTCAAAGGATCTTCAAAATATCATCTTGGAGCAACATTGGCAATTGTACTGACTATCATAACAAATATTGTTCAACGTGTAAACAATTCTTCAATAGTACCGAAGTGGCTGCATTGATCAATGGGGCAAGCGAACAAGCCCAACGAAAACTTAGTTATTACCGATGTGCCGAGCTGATCACCAGATTGTTGACCAATCTACGCTAATATAAGCAATTCGCTTCCGTTTAACAGGACAGCTTAGTTACAAGAAAACAGTTGAGAGTTCTTCCTACATTCAACGAGACTGAGTCTGCCATGAAACTGGAAGCCGGTCCCGCCCATGTCAATTCCATTCCCTGCTTCGACAATCACAACAACTTTATTTGACAACACATATGCAACTAACTCCGTCTGTTCTCATAACTGAGTCATCCTCACGGACGACATTTTCATCGCTTATGTACTGTAACGTGAACGCTGATATGAACGATAATATTGTATGCATTCTCAAAATAAACCTTGACATGGCATCCTGATTCATCTTGGACAATATACACGAGGGTAACCCCTGACACGCTCGCCTCTGAATGATATTTCATTGTTCTAGTAACCATTTTTTGGTTCTTGAAAATCCTCAGGTAACAAAGAAATTAAGCACAAAGTTTGTCGCTTGAATAACTTTCGTAATGCCTGTATTTTGGCCCAAGGGTACTTAGTCCGTCTAGTTTTTTTTAAGTCGACAGTGGAAGTCAAGAAAGATTTCGCGAAAGCTCCATGAGAGACCGTAGATTTTTTATCTGGATCACGAGACGAACTGTTCGATTCTAGTTTACTATTTCAAAGACAATAAAAACGTGAGACTCAGCATTTTACAGACCACACAACAACAAACTGCACTTGCATTTTTCGATTTGTTTGTTTCCAGTTTTACTTGCAATCCTTCTCTATTTTTTTCTGGTGTAATAGGTAGCGTCATGTGACACTGCGTTACAATGGTTGACAAGAATTTGTTATATAGCAAATTGCACTAGGACAGCTGACTTTTGAAGCGACTCACTCAGTGTCTTATTAAATTTGCAGCCACTCAGGCGCCCAATTTAAGCGCTAGAATCACTTATACCAAGAAATTCAGCCCCATTTAGTCAATTTATCAAATGGTGAAGTGCATTTAGAACAAAATTGACGGCGAAATCCAGACTTGGGGTTTTACATTACAGAGGTTGATTCAGCTCCCACCAATCAGATCGAAAATATCAGCTTTACTTAACTATGAACGATGTGCATAGGTGTGTATGGGGATGCGTGATGGATCGCCGTGTACTTCCCCCTTCCGCTTTTAGAGGACTGCGTCATTCTCCAGTGGCCTTTCCGGTCTATAATTCGTCGTCTCCCCTTTTTTCTATATTTGCGAATTTCGATTCACATTAAGCCACTATTTCTCAAAAGTTAGCCTTCGGCAAGTGTTGAAAAACAATTTATTTGGACGCTAACATGATGCTACTCTTTTTGAAAGCGCTCATTCAGTTTACGGACTGAAACCGCAGTACAGATTGTTCCAAACTCACCGATACTTTAAGTTTCAGAGGCTTTTGAAGACCGTTTGAAATTGACTGATAAATATGATTCATTGTCTTCCCGCTGTCTTAGCTGTCTGAGTGTAGGGTTTCTGAACTTGTTCCAGCTAGACTGAAAAGAGTGGTGAGTGGAGCAAAGTTTCTTCAAACATATGAGAAGTGAGAATTATATGATCACCAACTGTAGGTAGTAGTCGATTTCAACGGTGAAAGCTGCAAATTATGATGAGAGCGTAACTAGAATTCCTTCATCCCTACCCCCAGCATAAGTTTTGAAGGATGAGATTACGGAGTATCACGCACGTGTTACATAGTCGGTCCCCGGGAGGATAGTGGGGTAGACAATTCCCCACTGAACTGGTCACAGCTGTAGGAATTAATGATTGATAAGAATTCCGCAAACATTTAAGGAAATGAGAAGCTGCAAAGAAAACCACATGCCTCATCCCGAGGTCACTAATTGCAACAGAATACGGCAACGCATTTGATCTGTTCTAAATAGAATTGGATGCGGAAGACAAAACCACCTATTCCGCTCAATCGCAGATTAGCTCCCAGTTAACTTAATTAGCTGCATTTTTCACTGTCCCGCCTCGTTAGAAAGAAACTCCCATGAAGGAGTCCCTCGGGACAGACACTGATCAGTTTATTCAGAATTCTAGAGGAATCGAATTTGAGACAAACTGTAAATCAACAGGGTGAACTATGTGATCTTTTCAGTTCGAGCGAATTTGTCGATTTTTCAAATGAATTCACATATCGCTTGATTTTACCATAATATCAGTTCAAATACGGCATAAATTCATTCTCACTGATAATCCCATTATAAAAAATTATACTTGATTTGACTAAACGTCCAAATAAGTCACGGCAAATTTACAATTCTTATTCCCTAAAAAGGTTATTTTCAGTCAGTAGCAGCCGTGTTCGCTGGAATCGGTGGATTTTCCGCCTCCGTGCTTCAATACCATATGAGGGTATTAGACCAGGGAAATTAAGCTGAGTAGTCCAGTAGTTCATTTTTTGACCAACCAACAGAAGGACCGCAGAACTGCGCTGGTCGAAACGGAGGCAGTGAAAATTTCGAACACATCTTGTAATAATTTGTTGTGAAAAGACCGCCGATATCTAGGTGCATCGCGGGAACAAACTGGTCATATCCAACAAAGCAATTTATGCTTACTAGTCTCAGAAAAGCCATCTTCCAGCAGACTGTTGCAGTTAAAATATTTCGAGTGCGTTAATCAAGTTAACATCTCCCCCAAGAGATGGGCGCAGCACAAGTCATCTGTAGCCTATCCACTTTTGTATTGGCGCGACTGCAAATTTCTGCAACCTAATGCCAGGCATATGTCGAATCGAATTTTCACAAACCCGGTGGATTACGAGATAATCTGACAGGACGATGATTGACCATTGACACTATAAGTGTATATTTGTTGTTTGCTGTAAGGGATGGAATAGGATCATGGTTTTGTAGGCTTTATTGGCTGGTGAGCAAAACAGTAGATGTTGATCTCAGAAGTGTCTTGTGCTGATTTAAAACATTAGTCAATTCTTAGTGAATAGCTATATGTAGTTTGCTGAAAATGAACACCGAGCCTAATTTGGGACTCATCCGACACCGACTTTTATACGGTTTTGCACATTCACTGGTTAAGATGATGGATTTGTAGCCATGCTACTCCGATTTACGTATTTGTAGCGCTGTCTTGTTTTTAATTACATGTTGAGCACTCACACAACGTGATAGCTGGTGGTAGTCAAGCGATCAACATCACGGTCTTCCAACTTGAAGGTTGTGCGTCTGAATCCTCCCAGTGGCAGCCAACTTCCCCATTTGTCAGCCTGCAGTTGGCCTCGATCCTCTATTGAAAAATGACGTACCTTATAGTTGTATTAGTTGGAAAAATGAATGAAACGCTGTAAAATTTAATCCGTTTCCTAATAAATCAATTTCCAAAGAATTTGCATATTAAAATCACACCAAGATTTCTGTGGTCGATGCATAATGAAGGGGTGGAATAAAATTCCATACACAAACCACTGTCGATGGTGGTTACTCAGTCCGCAATAATTCGATCCACCCTTTTAAGCAGGAGGTTCACCTTACCGGGCTTGAGATTATGCGTGTTCATTTCCCTCTTGAATTGGGCCTTGACAATCTGTTTCTCTGCAACTGGTCCGAAGTGTCGATCCAAACACTGAACAAATAGATTATCCCACTTCCAGTTGCAAAATATTGGGTAAACAAAAAACCCTTGCAATTATCTGAACCAAAAAGTCTCTCCCCCCGGCCACCTATCAAGCACTCTAAATAGTCTAGCCGCTAGACCGAGTTGAATTATTTGATCGTGTAGGTTAAGTGGAAAATATCTGCTCATTCGACTGAACGTGTTTTGAACACTAGCTTTTTATTGTTGTAGTGAATGTACTTTGTTTGTGGCATCAGTTCCAAACAGAAAATTGTGTTTTGCATCCAGAAGAAATCTGTAAACATGCATGCTCATTTGATTTCGAAACATTTATTCATGCATGCGATCCGTGTGAAATCATCGTTACGAGATAAAGCTCATGGAGGAGATTCATTAAAATTCCCACTTTTATTGCAAGTGAAGAATGACAAGGAAACTGAGCCAACTAAGAAAAACAAAACATTTCATCAAAAAAGTATAACTTCTAGACGGTTCGGAATACAAAAACGAAAAAGCTGTTTCTGGTTCAAGAGAAAAGGGCCATCTTTGCAAACTTACTAACTAATATCGAGGAACTCCAAATACTCACGGACACATAATGCCACATCTCCTTGTTGGTTTGTTTGCTATCATAAGTGGTTGTGCGCAAAGCCCAACAGCCCTGCATCACCAGTGACAGGAATGGTATGTCATCTGAGGTTGAAGTTCAACAAACCGTTGACAGTCGCTCCAGATATCCTAACGTCTGCAATGTCCGTTTTATAAACTTTTGCCTGGAATTCGCGTTTCATTCAGAAAATGATGATTAAGCGGTGCAGCTGATTTCTATCCAATCTTAGTGGCAAACTGAGCTTTGACAGCCAAGGATGAACCGTTGACTTACAACTCCAAATTCCGAACACAAGTCAATCATGCATAATTCTTAGTTATTTTCACACGCGGAGTGGAGGGCCCGAACCAGTTTGTTTCCGGTGGGTGGTGCTCATGTTTATCTACGAAAAACGTAAGTTGGTTTTTCCCCCAGTTACACGTGGTATCTTACAATACTTCAATTTCATTATTAATTTTGAGCAACATATTCCCGTTGATAAAACGAAGCTTTTCCACGAGTTCGTTAATACTAAAAAAAACAGCTGTCTTTGACGAAAATCAATGACTGGCATGCTTCTCATCCATATTTGTTGGTATATTCAAATGATATAGTTTAGACTGTGGTAAACTGAACATTTCTAGAGCCACTTAAATCCCAATTAAAGTTAGGTGTTCATTCAGAGAAAGGGAAACTTCGCGAGGCTGTAGAAATAAGATATGACCTGCTCATCATTTTCCATTCTCCTCGTCTGATTTCACCCGATGAAATATGGAAAAACGGGACAAGGAATCCACATTGGCGAATTTTGCAGCTTGAGGCTGGACTTTAAAAGTGCCTGATCTCTTGGTTCAAGGACACAGCTGATTGGTTGATTTTTCAACAGATTTTTTAGACCGATCAAGTTTTTATCTTTTCCTTTGTTCACAAATTGTTTTACGAATAACGAGAAAAACTAAGGTGTTGCCGGGGTTCCTCGATTTCTGAACATGTAGAGACAAATATCGCCTTTTATTATTTGATCGGGAATGCAGATATCAATGAATGCACCTGGTAACTCATCACATCGGTGTATAAGACTCTAAGGAATTAAAAGTGGAGCAGCACAAAATTCTTCTCTCCCAAATTTAGTAAAAGTTACCATCCGCCTGAAATCAAACCATTCAGTTTCAGTAGGGTAGAGCATGAAGTGTTTGCCAATTAGTTCTTGTACTGCAAAAATGCTCAACTAACCGAAAAGCAAAAGACGTAAAGCAACTTTCTAGGGTTGTCAATATTTATCAGCAATAAAAGCCTAGGTATCCTACCACCACAGACGACCATTGTTTTTAAAACAGTAACCCGATTTCTTACTACAAGTTTCTATCGCTTCACTAACAAACCCAGTGACGTGGTGGTTGATGTATTATTGCGATGTTGATATAGAAAATAACTCTCACGATCAGTCTGGACAGCCTGAAAATTAGGTATCACATTCATACCTAGTCACTCTAGATTTGTGCTCCAGTTTGATACCTACCAGTGGAAATTAAACTATTCTCAGCAAGACAAAAATAGATGTAAACTGGTGCTTGTATAGTTTACACTAATGGGCTAGGCGTTAGTGTCTGATATAATAAAAACTAATATTTTTTATCTACCTCATCTATGCAGTATTTGATAGCGAAGACCAAAAACTTATCTTGTCACGATTTGCCCACTGCTTACTCAAAACCTACCCCACACATCTCGTTAATTACCGGGTTTGTGATTTTGGGGGGTTTTGTCGAGTCAGCATCGCAGTGCGATCAGGCCACAGGTCTCTTTTAGCCCACTTTTTATTAAGTGTCCATTTGCAGGCTGCCTCTCTTCCTGTGTGCGTAAGTTTATGTTGAAGTGAATATATTTTTTGTTTCAACCTCTGCTTGTGTGTTCTGTACTTGTCTGTGGATGTATACGTGGGCCATAAGCAAGCAACACTTGAAGGAGGATTAGAAGAGGCTCATCAAGGAAAGAAGCAGACTTGCGCCGTTCTTTAAACCCTTTTTTGGTCAGTTCACTTTGATTATGAAGTTTGCGAATCAATAGTCAACAACTGGATAGAGGGATGAATGTGGTCTAAGTTGCCTCTGGAATTAACACTTTTGCCCTTCAATTTAGAGATTAACTAACCCTTGTTTTAATTTGTACAAAATGTCTTTGACAAGCAACATCTGACGCTCATCTTGTCACTTTTGACCCGTCTATTCAGATGTTTAGCATTTTGCGATTTCTAGTTTATTTCTTGCTTTGAAATCAGCGGATAATACTCCCTTAAGTAGCAGTTTAAATTTGGCAATTAAAATTTTACTCTGGGAATTCCCTTATCTGCACAGATTTACAATACCTATGATTGTGCTAATCAAAGAAACTACTGTTACGCATCCTTCAAATATTTTGAATTGCATCATTCATTCGGAGAACCACTAATCAACGGAATATTTATCATCCTGTCTGTGATCCCAATTAGGATTTCGATACAAGAACAACGCCGAGAATCGACCTGACTTTGCCCACGGCCCTTGTCCAGTCGACATTTTCTGCACAGTACCAGGGCGTCTGTCCCTGCTCAGTTCCACTTCGAAATATAAAGTCACCGTGGCGGAAGTCCAACGACGTCTGTCACCACCGGAATGTTTGAACGCTTCATTACTGGGAGGAGTTTTGAGAAGGTAAGCAGTACGGCATGTATACCAAAATATTAATTCGGATACCTTTTGCTTTCCAGATAACCTATTCGATACTCTCACTCCTTTCGGCCGAACTAAATTAGGTGTTGCAATTCAGTCCGAGCGTTCAAGCAACTACTGTGACTTCCATTTCGACCTGTTCGATGAAATAAAAAGGAAATTAGGAATAGATTTTTCCATTAATTCGTTTTCTGTACGATTCAGTTACTTGTGAAGAAACACCTTTGTTGGTGAACACCGTGGATTAAAGATAGATTTTCAGTCTACGTTTCAGCACCAATCTGTTGAAACTTGGAGATTTTCTGGTGGTCTCCGGCCTCAAATAAACTGTCAGGGATGGCTGGAAATATGACATACAGACTTACCATCAGCAGATTAGGTTGGTAAACAGCGAAAAAATATTGGGTCAGTGTTCGACGCAATTCATTTTTGCTGACAATAGATGGTTTCGGGTGGAAGTCATCAGTTAGGCTCCCGGAATGCATATAATTTGAAGGGCTTATTTATCGTTGGCAAATCTATTATTCGCACATTCAGCGATAAACATTAAACTTTGTCGTGACCTCAGAGAAGTCATCTTTCGGCAGGAGCCGATTGCTTGCACCAGCGCTCCTTGACCATAGATATCAATAGCACAGAGGTGCAATATCACGTAATGAAGTTCAAGAAACCCTCGAGATCTTTCCCTTTAGCGTAATGGCTGAGGTGTTCGACTCGAAATTACTCACCACCGGTTCTTCTTCCAGTGTGAACGCGGTGGATATGTATTACTGATGACTTCTGACGAGGATGAAACGGCTGTGCAATTTTCCCATGACTTATTACTGAGTTGGGCGTTTTTATCATATGGTGAAGGGTTTCGTGGAGTGTGCATCTGTCGATCTAATAAACACACTTAAGTGGCAGACTGAAAAGACTTAAAGATACCATCAGATCTCGTCGGATAAAACTTGGCAGACCACTAATGGGCAGATCAATGAGCAGCAGGTAAGGCCAATTTTCAGATGCCTGTGTTCATTCATGCAAGCTACCAGCAGGTATCGATTACTCCCCCCCCCTACCCAGATGGAACTAAATATGAATCGTAAGTCCACTGAATTTCAAGAAAAAGAAGTTGTCATTTGAAAGGATGGCAAATGGTAATTACTAAACCAAATGCAGTTAGACATGCCGAAGGCCGATTGTGCAAACCGAAACATTTTGGGTGACTTACTGAATAACTCTACCCCTCCTAGACATTAGTATTGAAAACGTATCGTTATAAAAAGTACCTTATGGACTGCTTCGAGCGTAACCGACTTATGAAAACACGTATCCAACAGTATGCTTGTTTTATAAGATGAACTACATTCGACTACATTCGTGTATCACATGGCAGTTTAGGGATGACCACCTAAATCTCAGAGCACCAGAACCAAAGACCTATCTAATCTAATACACCGTGGTAAAAATGGACACTATGATATTCTGTGGTCGTGTGAGTAACTGGATGTTTCTCTGATATGTTTCTGTGATTAATAGACAATATTTTTTGTGACATGCCTAACGTATTAGTGCAGTGGAATGGATATACCTACTACATGGGAATGGGAAACGGAAGTCATGAAAAAGAAAATTGTAATGGCACTGAATCACAAAGGGTCGCACCAGGCCAGGTGTGATAGCCAACCAGTCCATAGTGAATTGCCATCTACCACCAAAGGGACGGGCGGATCTGAGTTTCGAAGCTCTGATCTTTTTGGAATGACAGATGCCCAATCCACCTCATCTTTGCCGGACGATAATATGTGGATTTCAAAACTGAAGATCGTGGTACTCGCCGCAGTAGATCAGATGCATCGGAAATAAATTAGTCGATGATGCACGCTGCGTGAAGCAGTGTGAAATCAGACTTGTACTCCCGGTGAGCTTTTCTCAATTATTTTCGCCACAACCAGCAAATATATTCTCATCTTCTCAGCTAAGACATACCAGTGAATCAAGGTGAGAATCACTACGATAAGGATGTTCGTTATTTTGTGCTTTTTGCGAGCTTCAAAAAGCGGCTGTTTCATCATCATCATCATCATCATCATCATCATCATCATCATCATCATCATCAACATCATAATATATATATATATATACCAATGGATCGTACCTCGATTCACTGGTTGAGAGAACGTTGTGAATATGTTTGCTGATTAAAACGGCTAAGGAAAGCTTACCGAAAGCATAAGTATATATATCTCAAATCTGTGCATAGATCATTTGGCATGGAAAACACTGCTAAGGAGAAAATGGAAGAGGAAGGGAAACAAAACATTGCAGAGCTCACCACACTTTTGTTTGTTTCCATATTATTCACCTCCGTGTCATTGGTTATCCATTGGAATCTTTAATTCCCCAGCAGCATTGACACTACCCGGCTGGTCAAACAGAAGTAAAAGGTTGAATTAAACAGTTCAGTCCAAGTCTTTGACCGAAATGTCCAACCTACAAGGCAACGGGACTATTTGAGTGTCCGCTGAAAGCCAGCTTCAGATTTCACGGTTCATACGACGGTCGGATGGGACCAAGTATCGCACACGCACAGTATACTCCTACGCTGGGCATAGCGCAATGTGCTTCGCGCACCTGTAGTAGTTAGTTTGGAATCAGAGTTTGTCCATCTCCCCTAGAAATAGTACTAGAAAGTCAGTCATTTCGGTGGCAGCGTCATGCAGTTTCATCCGTCTTCGCATTGTAGTGGGAAGATTGCCGCAAAAAAGATATTGAGTGACTGCACAACCAACGGTAGCTCATTAAACTACTGAAATTTTGTTTCAAACCTTAGATCAGTTTTCTCTAACATTAGGTTTGTGAGCAACCATATTCCAAGGAAATGAACACATGACGGTTTGTCTGTCTCTCTCGTCCATATCTGGTTGATCAAGAGATAGGATTAGGAAAGAGCCTAATTCTCAGCATGATGTTTATTAGGCCTCTTGTGACTTTATTGACTGTAAGCCTGCAAACTAAGTGAGTGGTATGATAACACCCTAAATATCGTCAAGCAGAAGCTCGTTTTAAAAGGCGATTTCACCTTGCTTAATAGTTACTCCCTTGACTACCATAATGGTGTCTTTTCGAGGGTGATAATATGATCCGCTAGCATTCATGGGTGCAGTGCAATGTATCGTTTCGGAGCTCAGGCAGCTTGAGTTAGAGTGGGATTACCTGTGGTGAGGGTAATCCCTGGAGATAGCCTCGGATGAAACTGTGGAAGAACCCAATGACGGAGAACCTGAAAGTGAAAATCAATCAGTGGGAAAAGGGAAATTAATTGAGCGGCATTCAGTTCACATGTTTACAGAAATTCACTTTAGGTTTTTCTCGTGACGTTTTAGTTGCAAGCAATTTCAATGACTTCCTTACATTGACTGTACAAATCTTATTTTAAATTTGACTCAACTACGTAGACATTTTATTGTTGCATAATGGCGTGCATAAACTAACATATAGACTGAATTCGCGCAACGTTTACGTGAAAAAAAAATGGATAGACAATAATTAAACTTATTGTGTTTTTAGAGCTAAGTCAAAAAATGGAGGTCGTTCGTTACGTGATAAACTGGACAAAATTGGCCTCAACCTCCCAGCAGGTCGCCGTAAAGCAGCCACTGTCACATTGCTCACATCGCTCGTTGAAGGTAAGCAAATCTATTGAGGAGGTTGTTTCATACGTACCATTATTATTCGAAAACTCCTAATTAGTGAAATTCAGGAAACACAAGTTGTCAGACAAGCTCGTTTTCAGTCATTTGTAGTGATGTCATCACATCATCATCTATGACGAAAAGTTAACGGACTCAGTCATCGTATGTTGAGACTATGTGCGAAACGTAACTGTTTCATTACCACGGTTGGTTGAAGAATGCTGTATTACCGGGACAGGGCGGAGTCCTTGTAGAGAAAGTGCATAACATTAGCTGATCAGACTTCTTGGTTTAACTCATTCATCAAAAACCCGTGCACGCGCTTGCCTCAAGTAGTCGTGAAGCAAAATGAATGTGAGCTACTTTCTCACGGAATTGTGAGCATTTGTCTGGTAATTCGACCGCAAATGAAGACATCGAGTTTTGACAGGTGAAATTCGAATGGAATTATAATTTTTCAAAACACCTTTTTGTCATCTCAAAAGTTTCATATAAAAAGCCATTAGTCGGTAAGGGAAAATTGTTCTATGTTGACTTCTTCGGGAAAAAAGGACGTAATTTTCACTCCAAAATAATTGAACTATAAATTGAATTCGTCTGCAAGTACCATGGCACTTAGTGAGCACGACTCTCGAGCCAGGAGACATGAGATGTGGTACAATTTCAGAGATAACCAAACAAAAGTGGATTTAGTGATTAGTGTATGTGCACAAGAATGTATTTATGTGTACCGGTGACCAGTTAGGCATCAGCTGGTTAGTGGTTCCAGTGAGTGAACCTTAAATGGAGACCAAGAGCTCGTTGACCGATGATAAAAATTCACTATTTTATTAATTTTGCGTGGAAAAGACCAAGTATCATAATTCTGAATCGTTTCGTTTGCGGCCGGCTTACGAACGGCTGATGCCAAACAACGGATCACCGGCGCTCGCATTCATGACTGGATTCGACGGAATTCTGTCCTATAATATCTCTGTTCGTAACCACACTAAACGACGAGGTTGCCCCTAAAATCATTCAGTTTATCATGGAACAGACTCAGTAGGTCTTTATTTTGCGGCACTAGCATTATCAGTCCAACTGACAAGGTTTTGAGAACCTGTCAGTCACTGAGTACACGCTTGCATGAACAAACACTTGTTCGTTTGCGTATTTACGGCATCGAATAATCGGCATATGGTAAAGGACCACTGTCGAAAATCATACATAATTTTTCCTTTTTGCGGACACATAACTAGACTGTAAACTGTGAAATGCACTTTTTGCTCTTTTCAGTATATAAAGATGGTCGCGGTATCTCGTGGTGCTCTGTAAGCCGTAAAATACAGCCAAGCCATCTTGCATCTGCGAAAGCTAACCCAACAGAATTAATAGCTCCATTTAGCCTATTTTTCACGATCACACACAGTAGCGAGCAAAATAAACACGAATTCAGACACGAATGAGGTCCGATGAAGCGTGAAATTGGACCCCTTTCCTTAGACGATGTAGCCTGCATGCCACCGACTAACAGCGGGCTCGAAAAGTCAACTAGAAAGGGCGGAGTAAATGAGTGAATGACACGTGCCCCGCAGCTCACACATCAGATTCTTGCCTGAGCCGTACCACAAACTAGTGTGGATTCGTGACCGAAGTGGCTGTGCACTGAGTTGTGTGTTGGCAACTGACGATGAGTTGAAGTGTGTAATTCCACGAAACTGTGACTTGATATGCTCATTTCCACCTGCACGGAGTAGGAACAATGGATAATTAGCCATACTATACACGAATTCACCAAATGAACAAATGCGTCGTCCGTAGGATCAACAACAAGCACGATAATCTCTTCTGACCTCATTAAAAAGGACCCCGTCCGGTTGACTGTCTCAGTCCAACGAATGTGACTTGAACCGGCTGGACGCTATTGCTATGTTTGGTAACGTGACGTTTGTTGATAGCCCATTGTACTCCAATGAATTTCCCTGGAGAGAAAAAAATCTGGTCAAAGGGATTACAGGTTTTGGTATTAATGTTGCCAAATGATGTAACATTAACAGTGGGCTTGCTAGACAGTAAAAACGCTTTATAACAGTACCCAAACGTCATTTATTTTGATGGGACGAACAAAAACATTTTGCTTATTAACCGCCTTGCATCACAGCCTTGACGATTTGCTTTAGAAAAAGCAGAATCCAATCGATCAACATCAGGGCGTTTCACTTTGAATGTCAAAGGCCAAAATCCTCTTGTAGCTGGTCAACTGGCCCATTTGGTAGTCCCATGTCGATTGTAAACCCCTTCTTGAGAATGATGGGCCTTGTCGTCTCATTAGTAAGTGAGGTAGAAACAATTAAAAAGACCTTTAGTTTCTACACAGCCTATGTTATCACTATCCCAAAAACGGACATTTCCATTAAAAACTATTGGATTGTTCGCCTGGACAATAACTAGCCGACATTTTGATGATAATCTCTGGGAACTGCTAAACTTAACCGACACGAATTGGCCATTCTTTTGATGTGACATAGAATGTATTTGTCCTGCCAGTTCCAGACAATCAAAATATGAAATTACTGTCCGCAATTTCAGCTTGTGGGGTCGCTTAAAATAGAAGGAAAATTTGTTACTAACACGAAAAATACGAAGTTGAGGAGAATATTTTAGGAGCATACTGGGAAAAACTTACTGTTCCCCGAGCAACTCTGTTTATCGAAATCGATGTTACTTGGGCGGGTGGTGTGCAGCCCTCTTTTCATCTCGGCATTTCCAGTAGCTAACTCAGATGACTTCAAGATCGTCCCGGTATTTGGACTTGAAGTATGTCTTCTCACGGTATTCTTGAATTTAGCCAATGGGTTCCAGATTACTTAAACCAAGTTGCTCGCTTCCATGTCTGGTTGACTGATGCTGCTTTCCACCTTTCGGTTGATTCTGTAATTGTGTATGGCGTTCGAAAATATTCCTGTGTAATTTCGCATACCCCAACTCCACCTAAAGCCAGGGTAACACCGCAGTTTACAAGACACGTCTAAAAGAAAATCAGTTTTAGTTTTGCAGCATTAATAATGGAATAACCAACTCGTCAACTTTGACAACAAGCAGCATTTGAGTCAGTGTTAGTCATGTGTAACCCAATGGAAATGAAACTCACTGATCTTGTTAAGCAGAATGTTCCTTACGTTTCAGCCAATTTCTGTTTGGGTACGAGGAGTTAAATGAAGGTAGCAACAACTTCAAATATGGCACGAAACTGATAACTGATCAGCTGTTAATCCGAGTGACTGTGAAGTGCTTGCTATGAATTGAGCAAAGTAACATTTTAGAATTAATAACACCGTTTGTTCAAACATCAACTGTCCGAAACAGTATTTCGCTGATATGTCAGAGGTAGCGGACTGGATTCCACGTTTTGGCCTTGTCCTGGCCCTTCCATAACTGCTGATGATTTGCTTATGAGTGTAATCGAATTCATGCGAACAGTTCAGTTGTCTAGAAGAAACATAATGTTCAACAGGAGAATGAACAACGAAATCTACTGCAGGCGTGTAAGGTTTGCTGAGTCAATCTGAATCGAAAAGCAGATTTCTAGAGCTTTTTTTCTATTTCTCGATGATGTCAATTTATTTGATTTTAACTTCTGCACAGAGGAACTCACAGTATTCATATTCATCAGGTCAAGGCACCCTTGTGGTATTAGGCCCATAGCTAATCACCCTAACAACCGAGTTGTGCTACCAACTTTTTCACATCCTTAATTGTTCACATTTACTTTTCTTTCTTAAAGAGATTGCACTGCGAAACAGTTATTACTTTGCTACTGTTTTTATTTCTGTCGTTTTGGCATGGAGTCGGAGGTAGCTTACACCGCGTAAATTCGAAAATTCCTATTGTGCGTTCTTACATAGGATAACCGGCATTAGACTGCTGGATCTGAGATGACTGAATAATAATCACCAGCTACAATTCTGAACAACCTGTATTCGGAAGTTGCAGTGCTTTAATGAAATTATCTAGTACAATCGGTCCAAACGATATGACAGCATGAGAAAGTGAAATGTAGTGCTGCAAGATTAAGTGTTTTAGTTGTGATTAACTGCAATAATGATAAGATAAGAAATGTTAAAAAAGGGAACATTTTGTTCTTCTCAGTCTTAATTTTGGTGTTAGATGACAGTCAGTTATCATCCCTCTCGTTAGTAGGCCGGGACCTCATGAGGTTCTCTGTCTCCCAAGTTTTGTGATTATGGTTGCCCGTTCCTTCTCCCGTCTATAGACAGCCTAGAGGCTATGAGCAAGAGTAGCTAATTTCGTGTCGTTTAGTTTCAGCTTAACGAGGCGGCATGCGGGAAATATAGATTCTAACACAATGACGTCATTTCATGTGTGAATTTTAACACAAGACAGTGTAGAGAAGATTAACTGCGAATCCCTAGAACGATAACAGCCCATCAACAACATAGAGGTACTCCGAAATCTCTACTGTATGTCCAGGTTTTGTAGCATAACGGCTACTGTGCAAATTACAAACATTTTGTTGTATAGACAGGCAGATAGTTCTGCCTCTTGTTTCTGATGCAATGCCAACTTTTATCTAAAAGCGATGTTCCACCAAGTCAAAACTGGCTTTGGTCGGAAATAAATAGCCGTCAAACCATCTTCCTAATAGACCCTTGTGTTCCTGAAGTTCGATCGGTCCTCCTAAAAACAGTGGATTCGCTCACTGCTTGCAGGTCACCAGCAAATGTGCCAAGTGAATTATGTAAGTCCGGGATTAACAGGTGTTTTTAACCGCCGAGTTCTTTTAGTCTGCACCGTTTGCTTCCTCACCGAATTACATAATGCTGCCAAAAACACAATGTTCCTTCTTTCATGAATGAGCTGTTTTGAATGACCTTTCTTGTCCGTTGGAAATTGGCGGTTGGGTTGCACTGAGGCGTGAAATCATTCGCCAATTCTGTCGACGTTAACTTTCAAGTTAAAAATGTGAGGTGAGAAATTGCGCAAATGATAAATCGAGTAGAACGATGCTGGTGGTCATGCTCGACTGATTATACTTTCACAGACTACACAAAAGGCAGGGGAGGAATAAGGCCATAATAATGTCGATAAATATTATGCAGAATTTGCTCCTGTCTCAGTAAGGTAATCATACGATCAGGTAATCGCCTCTTTTTTGACTGAATAAATAACGACCACTCCGTGAATTGGACAGCAAGTGAGGATGCAGTCACACGTGGCAATTTGTAGGTGAAATAAATGCCTAAACTTGTAAGGGCTATGTACAATGAAATGTGTTCAGTGAAGTAAGTGGAAACTGAGCACACATCTGGTATGCAACCGGCAGCGCTTGTCAAAAAATCAGATAACATCCCATTAGGGCGTAAGTCTAAGTCAGGTGGTGCATGCAGAGATGGACAGACTGGGAAAATAGACGAATGCGGAGATGGTTTATTGATAGCACTGTCGTCTTAGGGCCAGAAAGCGACAGAAAGTCACAGACTGAAATAAAACGAAGTGGAAATCATCAAGCGCAACTGGTAGCACATTTTCACGAGCTAAAAAATTATTGCAACTCACAAGGATATTCAAAGACGAATCTTGCATTTGCATTTAGCTCACATTGGTTAGCCATTTTATCTCACAAGATGATGGCTTTGCTAGTTTGTGCCTAATCCACAAGTCTACTAAGATCTGTATCAAATCGTTCATTCTGAACGGAAGGCAACATTAATAGTAAAATACCACTTTTGACAACTGAATTTCATGCGGACTGGTACATGTAATAAGGAAGGCTGAGTGGGACTTATGGTTTTTAGTAAGAAACAGAATATGTTATTAAGATGATAATGAATAAGATTTTGCATTCAACTATACTACTAGCAGTGACGAAGGTTTCGACGGAAGGAATTAGTACCGATTGCTTTCTAGTTGAATAGCTCCCGTAGCCTTATTCTTATTGAAATTGTTTCGTAAACGTGTAAAGCGATGTTGTTATCTGAACCTGGAGGAATTAGAAGAAATAACTTACCAGGAACGAAATACATACTCAAGTCATAAATATCGGAGACACAGTTGTGGACTAAATCTTACGATTAGTGGCGAAGCGAATGCGTACCGAAATTCCATGGTCCCAAGCAAGCAACGTATATTTCCGTACATTGGGAATAAAGCATCACTAATGGCTCGACAAGCCATACCGAATGTTCACATTGGTCGACTTGCTGATTTGCATATTATGTGGAACATAGTCATAAATCCCAAACCAGAATCAGTATACAATAATACAAGCCGTAAATCATGATGTGACTTGTTGCGTCCCAGAATGTCACTCAAATATCTAATGCATCTCTTTTTCAAAATGTCCTCACGTGTTGAACGAGCTTCTTTCATCAGGTTTTAGCCAAATGCAAGGCTGTTCATTTTCCAGTTAACTGGCAATGCTTGGAAATGAAGTTTAATAAACAAGCAGAACGGCACGCTGGCAAGAATCACTCGTAACGGTAGTTCTTTTTCTCAGCCCTCAGATGAGAGACACGGGAAGCGCAGGTGAGCACCGTGGCGAGGACGAAGTTTGAGGACAGCACAAAACCTAACACGACAGGATCCGATTTTGCACGCGATGGATGTACCAGTTACTTTTGTGTCCATGGCATGGTTGCTAACGTCGAACGAATGTTTCTTTCCTGCGGGTGTGTTTGCACGTATGCCACTGGCTGGCATAAAATCCAAAAGGGCGACAGGATGGAGATGATAATATTGATCAGTTCGAAAACGAGATCCATTGACTCGCAAATCTCTAAGACGGATCCATTTGAGGTTGCAATTACGCCGTAATGGATCGCGAAAACTTAGATCATTATTCGGAGCAGTTGTCTAATCATACTTGCTTGGAATTAAAGGCACAACATGAGTTGCAAACATCACTTATGGTCACTTCCCCACCATAGTGGAGGAAGAGACCATAGTTACTATGAAGTGCCCAAAAAATAGACAATTATGAGTTTGAAAATTTGTGTTGGTCGTGGCTCATGGTTGTTGGTTTTCGTGGGGTTTTGATCGCTGATTTGGCGTTTAACTCCATGCGATTCGGCTGAGTTTTATTTGAAGCCGTTTTTGGTGTGAATTTCGTGAATCCTACCTTTTTTTATCTAATTATTAGTGGCAAATTTGAGGGATCTATCTCCACATTTTGACTTCGCGACTGTTGTCCATTAATGAACATTTCTTCTCACCGTCTGCTTTAGGAGAGGCGATTCGTATGGCCCGAGACTTCAGTTATCTTTGTGAAAATGAATTTCCCCATCGAGCGTGCGCGGAGTACCTGGCCCGCAATGTCATGTCATTTGAGTCGGTGGAAGTTCAGAAGAGGAGAAATCAGGTGCACGCAACCAGGTAAGTGGAGATCGTGACTTATTTAAATAAATATGTTACTTACTGCCCAAAAAGTAGCTGAAGTCTAAGGACTGAAATGATGTCGAATCTAAACCGGGACGAACGCTGCCGTTCGGACTCGAAATAGGGTTCCCGGTAGCATTCTTGGGAATAAAAAAGCGGCTCATCATAACTTTAGTTTGATAGTCCCTTCACTATGGTTATTAAGTGCAACCAACTGATGGGATGCAATTTAACCCGAAATATTTATGTTCCATTGGAAGTGCCGATAACGAATAAAATTGAATCAATCACTCGGACACAAAATAGTGTAGTGTAAATTTGACTTAAAAGTGTTTGGACGAACACTGATCTCATATTTCCTTCCACTATTGAATCAGCCCATAGCCGTCATTAGCTGATCCCAAATTTTGAATGTGTACTACATCTGAGGCAGTAACAGGACCAAATCAGAAACTTGTTGTGATGTTTGTGCTGTTTTCATAAAAAAGGTGAATAACCTTGAAGTGTGTTGATTCACGGCTACCTACAGCTTGCGCGATTCGCTGCAAGGTGCACGTAATCATATTACCACTTTATGGCGTTGTTCATTTGTTTCACTTGCCATCTATCTAAAAACATTGACCTGGGAACTAGACTTTCTGAAGGCAATTTCGATTTCGGTGCAGTTTTTCACATTCATCACTAAAAGCTTGGGGAGGGGGAGCAATATATATTTACTCCTGCTCTTTTACGTTTAAACATGAAAATCAATCGGTACCGGAGTAGATGACGGAACTCCTTAAGATAAGATGTTACCCCAAATCATACTGATTTATGAGCTACAATAATTTGTATGCTGAACTACCCCAATTACTTTTGCAAGTATGAAATTGTTTCATTCCCCACAATCCGAAAATATACTTGGCACAGCAAAGTGTTTATTCTGACATTCCTTTCTAAAATCACTCTGCTATGTTCTTTCCCTTTCAACTAGACAAATGCTATCAGAAATGGCAGATATGTTCAGTAAAGACCGCAGCCCACTTGCTACCAATCCTCTGCCACCACCAAGAGGATCTAGCCCACTGGATGCGAACACCCAGAGAAGCTTGACCCACTTCAGTCAAATCACACACGGTTTCGGGGGACTGACGTTGATTAGTGCGCTAAACACATTTCAAAGTATACTGTCAGATTTGTCCAAGTTATTGGACAAAGAATGCTCCCAATCCAATGCGGCGAGCGCACAGCACATGACAATCTCGACCGGGTTACATTCAGGACACTTACACGGGACAAGCAACAGAAATGAGAACGCCGGTCTGGTACATGATGGACATTCTACTCTCGGTGATTCAGGTGGAACAGGGAGCAATGGTCAGTTGTCCACAACAGCCCCGACCACCCCGACCACCGGCTCCGGTATAATGCTAGATAGACAAGAACAGTCCAGGATAATCAACGGTTCACGATGTAAACTACCGGGAAACTCGCTGACTCCAGAACTACGTGCTCGAATTGCCGGATCCCGAGGTTCACTTATGGGTGAACTGGATGGCAATGCAATGATTCACGGAGTAATCTGATTCATCGATTTACAGAAGGAATGCTGTGCAACGGGCACCAGGGTACTCATGAGACTACGATCCTTACTTCTACTCTTTCTGTTTGATATTTCGCCAAAATACCGTCTGTATGACGGTCAGAAACATGTAAATACAACCACAAGTATGGTTCCCAAGGGGGTGTATCAAAACAAAGTGACAAAACCTGATAAACAAATACAGAAACAAGTTTTTTTTCCCCTATCAAGGTCACCTGCATTAACGTTCATACAATCGTATGTAGCCTGGGTTAGAAACACAGTTATATCTTGGTGACTAGTAAAATCAGTCCAGTGAGGTCAAGAAGGGCAGTGTGGATTGCAAGACTGAAATACCAACTGAATGCATTTTTCCATTGATGATAACTGATCACGACGGAAGAATTCCGCCATGAATATACAACATTCAATATCAATAAAAAATATGTAGAATAATATATACGACACGTCATGTGATTGTAGAAGCAGTACAGGGGATTTTTTATCTATTGGAAAAGTAGACTTTCGATCAAGATAGCATAAGCAAATACTTCCAGAATGAAAATTGAAATTGGAGAAGTAACAAAATTCCAGTTCTACTCCACTCGCTGCTAATAGCAAATTGCTTGCAATGCCATTTGTAGATCTCACGAAAGCAATGAATTTCGTCAGTTTAGTGTAATGGTTAGCTACCAGCCTAATTTCTTCGCTCACCGAATTTTCTGTAGAATGAATCCAACCAACCGTGCATATGCCATCTGCGACAAATACTATAGAGTTGGGAGCTAATGAATGTATCTTGCAACGGGGCGTCACTGTTTTTGTAACTGTATTTTGTACTCTCGTCGAACTTACAAGGTTATGAAAGCGCAGTGCAGTGCAAATTTCTCTGAGGGTGATAAAGTGACAGCACTTTGCATATGGATTGTTGACATCAGATTAATTAGGCAGGAATCCATTTTTCTAGGTTTTTAATAGAAATATCCGTTCAACTCCAGCACTCACGAAAAATGAGTATTACGTTTGTTTGTGTTTGTGTGTGTGTACGGGGGAGAGGGAGCAGTCTCGGCCTGAACAGCAGTCAAACGACACTAAACTGTTAGGCAACCAGTCGACAACTGGGGTCTTATACATTCTTGACGCACCAAATCGCGATCGGATTGAAATAGCACAACCAGAGGGAGACCACAGTATTTCGTTGCTTGCCAGAAGCCACATGACGTCAAGTCGTGAAGGGACAACCATTACGAGGTTTGCTTACTTTTCCTGCAACTCACACCATATGTGGTAAAGAAATAGTGTGGCAAATCGAATTAACCGTGGGCGGCCGACATCACCTGGCCACCGTGAGTGGTCTTAGATTACATTAAATTGACAATGACCAAATGAGACTGAAAAATGACAAACGAAGACGACTCGGAAAAACGATCGCGTCACGGACTGGGATATGCGACATAATTTCTTGTATAAAACGAGAATCCGTTTGGTTCATTTTGCTAGCCGATGGGAAGCGGTGGTCATCGACCGGAGATAAATTTAATTATGCTTGGTTGACGGCCCTTCGCACTACACCTTTCACGCACAGAGCTCAAATCATCTAATCGACATCATAACCGGGATGCATCAGATTGGAGTTTCGCTCTCATTAGAGCTTATCAGTGATGTATATCTACTGTGGCACTCAGGCCTTACAAAAGAAGATCGTATGTGTCACTAATGCGCCACCAACTCCCGTCCAGGTTAACCATAATTACCAAGTTTGGTTTATTTAGGTATCGTCCCCAATAGTAGCAACAGAAATGCCCGCCAGCTTCTAAAGAGAACAAGGCACCCGCCCGGTTAACTCTGACTAAGTACGCCCCATCAAGTCAGGTTTTCTGCAGAGGATAGGTAAATGTCCCCAGTTCAATATCAACCCCGCTCACTACTCGTATGTAATTGTGGGAAACGTAAAAATTTAACCGGCGATTTAAAAGTGGGGATGAAAAAAGATTTCTAGTCTGACGACAATAAAAAGCTTGGTTTGTTCGGAAGTGAATTATCATTAAGATTCAACATCCATTTCACCAAAAAACATAGGATAATCAGACAACGGTTTCACTTCACTTGCTAAGAGAGTTGATTCTTTGGTACTTGGGCCGTTTCATAAACCTCCGCTTGCTGAGGAGAAGTTACGCATTATTTGATTCTGTCACCCTGCATTCGATCGACAACCACTGGTCAAACCTAGTGATAGATGGACTATATGATATTGTAGTAGTTACGAAAACCACTTCACATTAGTTTAGGTAGACTGGTAGTCGTGAGTCGATAGACATGCACGATTGATAACCGCTAACAATCCAGATGACACAATTGTACAGTACTTCTACAATTTTCGTGTGACCAGTGGACCGTTGCAGTGACTAGTGAAATCTCGTGCGGATCACAGCTCTCCTTCTTCTGCAGTAAATCTGTTAATACACAGAGGACTTCATATTATGGCAACAAGGAACGTCACATTTTCGTATGGAACATCTGTAATGACATATAGCACTCGGATGATGCAGACAAAGCTTTAGAACAAACACAGGTATCTGGCTCCCCTGCCGTTCCTTGGGCTCCTTTGAGGCAACCTGTTGACTCTCAACCGGAGACAAAAGCCACAACTCAGAAATCCAGATATCGTGCCAAGAGATCTAATGATTGATGCAACCAGCAGAGCAACATCAGATTATTAATAATAGCCTCTGTAAACGAAGTTCGAGCAGTAACCAGTATAAAAATGACGCTCCAGACCCAAATCAGAGAATAGGCTATGCTACTACGATCGTTCGTTCCGGCCCCCAAGGGCGAATTTGAGAACAATCTTGTGATTTCCACACGATTCAGGGACACTCGAAGTTTCATCAAGGATGGAATGCGAATCGTTAGTTTGACTGATCCGATTATATGGTCCAGAAAGCTAATCCTTGGGGGAGAAAGGTACGCAAATATCACCGTGTCGGGAACTTAATATGTCGCTAATGGAGCAAGCACCGAATTTACGCTGGATGGAACTGGACCTTATATTAAACGTGTTGTGCGTAATTTGGCTTGCTCAGTACATAGTGACCCTCGAAGTAAGAAATGACTGAATAACAAGCAGAAGCTTGTCAAAGAAAGATAACTTTGGCCGATGAGCCTGATCAAATAGAATGTGATAGACAGATGCGTATAATTACATGAGAGCATTCTTTCACCTGTCAAGTGACAGAGTCAGTAACACCTTCGAATTCAAAAACATCGGCTATTTACATGATTTTAAACTGCATGTTTCCATTTTTGCTCGTTTATTCAGCTTTTATGTGCCTGATTCACGATTGGACGATACTGAATCGGCAACCAAATACAGCACGCAGCAGTGAAAGTTTTTTTAGTTACAAACATTAAGCTAAATTTAACCTGTTCTATCCCTAAATGTCTATCTAGCATGCGCTTTGAATAGCTCACGTGACATTGGCTTGCCATTTGTGCGTTTTCATTTTCCGAAGAATCCAACATTCGCCCCTGTAACTCGCCGTCGTTCATGTCAAACAATTATTAAATTAAACAAAGTTCTTGCTTTTTAATTATATAGTGTTTTATTTTTTAATTTGGTATAAGTGAGAGCATTTCCTGAATTATTAAAGTGTATTTACAGTCAACGGATTGACTAGCTAGCAGGTTTTCGCTCTAGTGCATTGCCGTTGACATCAAACCGAACTTTGTTCTTGAAGGAGGGTTGGGTGAATTAGATAATTTTTGCTGTATAAGTAGCTGCATTTACACAGTGATGTTATGTCGGATGGAATTTCGTTGCGTAAACGGAAGGCTCGATTGGCGTTTATTAATTTGAGACATTTGTGATGTCGGAACGACATTCGGTTATCGACTAAGGGTTCGCTTTCATCGTAGCAGCCAGATCAGTCCTACTATACCGCTCAGAAGCATGGCCATTGAGAACAGATGCCGGAACATTCCTTTGAGCACCAAAGACTTCATAGCATTTTAAAGATACGGCGGGATAATACCATCAGCAAATCTGACGTTAGGAGCAATGTATTAGGTTGCAGAACTCAGTCAATCGAAAAAGCACTGGATCTGAATAGGTTGCGGTAGTCCGACCATGGGCTACACATGTCTTCAAATCGACCTCCTCGGTATACACTGTCCTCCGAGACAGGTAATGGTTAGAAGTTGGGTCGAAGTGATCACTCCATGACCCGGAAGAAGAGTATGAAAATCGTAACCAGTGGACTGTCCCGAGTGCGTCGGGTCAGATTACCGGGTCGGGTTCTACGAGAACTCCAACGCGGAAGGTGGAGACCTTAAGCAACATGACAGTTCCAAAATCAATGGCGTTTTTGAATTCGAAATGTTGCAGCTTCTCTATAGTCCTATCCCATGATATTTTGCTTTTTATTGATGATCGGTGCATCGAGGTCGCAACCAAAACCGGAGCAAGTTTGACCAAAGTACAAACTAAACTGGACGGAAATACTTATCTGTGAGCAAAGGAGGACAGTGAAATCCCCACAGACGAACAATCTTTCTCTGCCCTCCTCAGTGGAAAAATATCAGCGTTCACACGAGGTAAACAACAGCTCTTCGTGAGGTTACATTAGTCCTCTAGATAAAATAATGGCTAGAAAATTTATGACCGGGTGGATCACCATCAGCGATACACCAAACAACCCAGCCGCAAGAATATAAACAAATGAAAAGAATAAGTTTAACAGGATTCTTTTCCCCAAGGTGACGTCGGCCTCAAATGAATTTTGAGAAAGCTCCGCAAAATGCTGACTACACAACAATCCACGAGGTTTTGTCCACTTACGCTCTATTACTGAAGCGTAATTAAGTAGTTCAACTATAACAGCACCAAAACCGTCGGCAGACTTCTTAACGCGCACTTCAGTTTGATTTAGATATGTGCCGAAACGGGAGTTTGTTCTACAAAGATACGCCGTACACAATACTCACATCACGCCGTGCTTATACAGCAAAAAGACTGGATATAAGTAGTTTGTTTATTGCATTTCCGATGAACGAATCAAAAGCTCAAACGCAAGCCCACTTCATTTTCAAAGAGAACTTCAGCCTTACCCACTTTCTGTGGTACATACAGGAAATCCCACTGTTTGGTATTTGTCACAAATAAAATGCATATGAAAACCACCGGGTTGTTCATTATTTTCTCCGTTTGTGCACATGACCTCAACCTCATTAGACCGCAAACCCCCAAATGTCGATGTTGATTTGCCAATTTCGGCTGGGAAGAACCCTGACCATGAGGGAGCCTCCGAAGAGCATGGAATCTGCGAGTTCTCCTTGCGACGAGGTACTGCTAGGTCCAGTGCTTGTTCTGTGCGTTGGCACATCTTTGAAGCCGGAGGACCTATGACATAAAATTGCAAGATGCGTAGATATAACGTTTCAGGGAAATTTCTATTTAAAAAATGAAATGCACTAACAGTTGCAAATAGCAATAACAAAATACTGAATTAAGAAGCTTTGATGTATCCTGCTTTGGCTAGACTAGTGGCACTGAGAATTTAATGTTCTCGTGAAATCGACGGATACATGAATCAGTCCAAACTCAAATGGAAGTCGTTTTTAAATGATATTACGCGTACTAATTATCAGTGTAAAGCCTAAGTGCATAACTATGCAGTGGTTACTACCGGTTAATGATTTTTTAAGGTTTAATTGTACGGATTCTGACAAATTTTGGGATGTTGATGAGAACATCAATTACTGTCGACCTCAGCGACCTGAGAGAACACTGAAAGAGACAGCATGAGCAAATTAGCAGAATAGTGATGTATTCATGCATACTTTGTGGATTACAATCCAATTCTACCACCTTCTAAGAACAGGTGCTGCCCTTAACTCATAATCCTCTTTCGGCTGTCCCATCTATTTGTACCCCAGAATGGTGAACCTCACTATCCGCACGCGATTGGGATGGAGCTCCCGGCATTTCAGTTATGATCGCAGTTAATTTGGATTTTCCCGAGTGTTTAACAGCATTGAAAGAAACACTTTCTTCGTGGATTCAATATCCTGATGGATTGTAAAACTAACAGAATAAATAGCTCTAGAAAGCAGACATTCTATTCTCAAATGAAACCAACCTTGGTGATCAAATTTGGCAAATAATACTGACCTGGTAATTAAGAGATCAAATAGTAACTCGGTAGAGAGCACGCTGCGTCTTATTTATTTCATCGCAAAATACACGATGGTGAAGCTAACGAAGCTTAGTGATTTCGCCTTCGTGGGACACTAACTAGCCGGAAAACACCAGCAGCTAAGAGAGAATAATTTTAACTCATAAGATCAATTATTTGACACTATTAAAGCAGGGTACGAGATGACACAACATTGTCTTCTGGGTAAAGGACGAAAAGTTGTTTCTGACAACAGGACAAACTGCGCGTGGACTATAGGTCCACACATGCTCCTGGACATTCAGGTAATGAGGGCACATACTTCAAGGTAGATTTTGGGTATGCATTTTCTCAGTACTTAGTGGAGTTTGCATTCAATATGACACCAAATGTAAGTTTGCTTCTCGTTTGATTCAGCATAGAAAATAAGTTTGCAACCACGCTGAGATCTAGGCTACCGGGTTGGAGTTGCAAAAATTCCACCTCAAAATTCACCATGGTGTTAGAAACGTAATAACAACCCCCCAAACGGTAGACATTTACTAGACCAAAACTAACAGATCTCACGCAATACACCATAGGTTGCGCGATCCTGCGCAATAACTATTCTTCAGAACAGCTGCCGCAATCCAAACATGTTTACACAGACCATGCATAGAAACATAGTACCCGATTTAACAAGTACTCGATACGTGGAAAGACGACCGTATTGCCTACGCATACCAATCACCCCGGGCGGTGTTAACATTTATTCAAATTATTCACTCGCTTCAGCGGACGATTTTTCTGTATCTTCAAACAGCGGACTCACAACAGTTATTTGACGATGGAAAATGGAGCACCAATCTGAACCTTTCAAAATTTTACGACTTCATTAACAGCTACCATGGTACAACAAGAACGTCGGACGAAAGCGATCAGATTATTAACAGCAAGTCTCATTTCTGGCAATGTTACAAACAATGTCCAACCATTTGTAACTAAGTTGGAAGAATCACAAGCTACAACATACAGTAATCCACCTACGAATGGTGTCGCTTCCATATCGTGGCAAAAGCAATATGGAGAGGTATGTCTGACAGATGGCGCCTCATTCGATGGACAGTTCAACGTTTGATTGCTTATGTAGAAAATGGGACCATCAGCACACACATACGCATAATATTGAGGCTATCTCTTATCGCATCCTTAGGATATCCAAGGAGATATCAGTCAGGGGAAAGGAACAATAGTTTTCAACATATGATAGTCTAAAAGTAGCCAGACACCCAGAAGATGGAACTGTCTTATGCTGAACATATTACTAAGGGATTCGAATGCCTTCAGTTCAAAGAAATCACGGACGGCCAGTTCGAATATCGGTTGCCTCTGGTTGACATCTGCAGACGGTGCACTAACCAGACCAAGGCGGAACACCGACCGTGCAGGGGAGAATGATTAACTGAAACCAATCAATTTAAAACACGAATCAAGAAATGATCCAGAACCGAACTAATACACATAAAATTTTGGTGAGTAAAATACCACGAAACCCAACCTTCCGGCAACGTGATTTGCGTGAACTGACATCACTGAGCCGCCTGTAAGCACTGTGAGAATTGGCATTTTGTACGGTTTTATCGTTACAGGTTTTACTTAATTCAATCATGTGGACGCATGGACACAAGAATTTCTGGGATGTTCAAAAGAAATAAATTTCCGAAAAAATCACACCTTCTGGGATTAGGGATCAGAAAGTGCCGTCTTCGCAAAGATAAGATTTTCATTTAGTGCTGCGGAAGTATGGAACTCTAAATGCAAATGACTTTTATATAACCCATCATCTAGACAGTATCAGAAATAACGATTATTTCCCACTTAAGGTGGATTACTGGTGGACAGCTGTCATGTGAACCAACAGACTTTATTGCTCGGAATGATTCTTTGAGCGTTAGAATGTGGGTTCTAGTCATGGCATTTGTTGTACATCCTTCTCAGATAATCTAAACCTCCTTGGTATCGCTAAGATCAATAAGACCGGGTTGCGTCTATCGGCTCATTTCGTGAAGAAAGCATTCCAACAAAATGTTCTGTTGGGCTTAGTGAAAATATGACGTTGAAAACGTACCTAATGAATCACACTACACAAGCGTTGACGATGTTCATACGGAGCACGCCAGAGTATTTCAGCCTAGTTTGGGTTTCGCCACGAAAACTAGACCCACCACCCAAAACTCCCCATGCTATGGTCAAACCCGATGTAATGAAGACAAGACGGATCAACATTTAATTGGGGTGAATAAGAGATTTTTAAGTGAAATACGAAGAAGATAAATTTTGAAAGGATTGAAACGTACATGACTGGCAGAGATTCATCCCAGATCGAAAGCAAGTGATACCCAGAGAACAATATGATATTTTTCAATGCTGGTAGTGGCTTGGCAAGCAGTAGAGTTGGGAAGAACGCAATGGAGTGACATCATCAGCAAAACGATGGAGGAGATCGTTAATAAATAGAATAAAAAGGACAGGAGCAAGTATGGAACCGCTGGGACAGAATTCCATCGACTCAGATGAAGATGGTCCGTTAGCTGAAAAAAAGACATCCACAACATGAGAACTGGATGGAACCCGAACAAAAACAATTTCGACAGCAGACCTTCGTGCCAAACTCGATCGAAGACCTTGGAGGTTGTCCAGAGAAACTGGGTAAGTTTCTCTGTGGTTATCGAGTGCAGCTGACCAGGAATTTGGGACAAAAGCCAGTAGATCGTCTGCAGAACGGTGCAAGCGAGATCCATATGGGAGGCACTCACTGAATCCTTACGCTTGAGAAACAGACGCAAATAGTCAGAGACAATGGGGTCCAAAAGTTTCAAAATCACAGAATTAAGGGCGATGAGGCGACAGTTGTTGATCAACGGTCAACTATCCTTCTCACATGCCGAAATCGTCACAACAAGTGCCTCCAAAAGCAGCAGTGGAGCACCATGGCCCCATAAATTTCAGAATGACCCATGCGTTTCGAACACGAAAAATGGGAGGACACCATGGTCAGAGGAAGAAGCATTGGGTCTGGTCTCCACAGTCAGTAAATTTTATAAGATGCTTCCCGGTAGGATTTTTAGGTTGTGTACCGATTACAAACCAACATTTGCTATCTTTAGAGAGAAAAACCCACTTCCAGTCACAATGCAAACATATTACGTAGATGGGTAACGATACAACAGTATTTCCGACAGTAAACAAGCGAAACAGCGGACTGAAAGTCTCGTGTCAGTTTACGCACCGCGATTTAAGGACTACTCAACCATGCTACCCAAGTTATTCACTTTCCGACAGACGGAGATCGAGATCTCACCATCTGTTACAAGGAGACCGCACCTCACCGTAGTTTAACGTCTGGCATGTTCTCATGATCCGACGACCAATACATGAAGGCTTATCTCCAGTCGAAAGTTTGACCATGCCTGACAAAGTAGTCACTTGGTGCTTCAGGCTGGAGATTGATTTGAGCTGGTGACTCAGTCGGAAAAATGAGCGGAAGAATAGTGGATCTAAATGGATGGGCTCCCATTCATCCACTCACCGCTGCCTTGCGAACAGGTTTGCGCTAGAACCAAAGGCCTTGGCTGAGAACCATAACCGATCTCGCACTTAGAGACTGGAGGCCCTAGCGATACTTGGCCACCATTTCCATGAATAACAAAAATTAAATGATTTCCATACTGCATCCATCATCACGTGGTCTATTCATTGCTTCGAACACGGTGCACAGTGACTGGCATAATTCCTGAGCTTTCGTCCTGGGTTGACGCCCCACTGTCTCGTGTGACAGACTTTCAAATCAAAGGATCAGATAAAACCCACCAAAGAAAGAACCCTTCTGCGGTGTGGGCAGCCGCGGGGTATCGATTGTCCATCTACCTCCAGCACCCTTTCTAACGGGAACACTGACAATTTTCGCTCTCCCTATGCCACGAAAAGCTATAGCCCGATGAATACATCTGATGGCAGCACTGGTGAAAAGGTAGGAAATAGACTAGACGCAGTAATTGAGCCTACATGTTCATTTAACTTATCTGCTTTTGATGTCCGCAGGCTCAACCAGATACGGCAACAAGCTGCCCTAGTCAGAACACTTGAAACTTGTAAAATAGATGTAAGCTGTCTTCGAAACGCGCGTACAAGATCCCATTTCTGTGGTCACTCTTGGCAGTCTAGATGTAACCTCATTCACTCCCCTCACCATTCGCGTTTCAGGAGATCCGATTCCCAGCGCTCGTAGTCAGGCTGGGTTCGGAATTGCTCTGATTAAGAGAGCTAAGTGCGCACTGAAGGACTGAATCCAAGTTAACAGTCGTTTGTGTGCCATTCGGGTGAAGAGTTGCGTATGTATCACAGACAATTGATTGGGGCGTCGTTATCTGTTCGTCGCATTAGTTTGGGCGACCGCTGATTGTAGCTACATGAAGCCAAAAGCGAGTTCTACTGAAACACACCAATTACTCCGAGGTGTGCGTTCAAAGGACTTCGTGGTCGTCACTAGAGATCTCAGAGTCCACTTTGGCCACTTCGAGGAGACAGAACGGCAAATTGGAGGACCATTTTCTGTTCTAGTGGATTTCAACCACAAGAACTGCCGTTACAGTCAAGCTTGATCTGCTTACAGATTGCTTCCGGCAAACACAAACTTTTGCCATGAAAGGCGACATCGGATCAGTTGGAGCTCTTCATCACCTTAAAAACGTAGGACTTATAGTAATCACATTGCTGTTGGTCAATGGTGGGATGGATCAACCGAGAACTGCCAGTCATTCTGGTCCGCGCCTGTGAATTTAGATCACTTTTAGTCCGCGCTCGCTTTCGTCTCCGCCTGGTATTTGGTCGCACCAACATGGGAGCCACCATTTTTACTCAGCTGTTGCTAGATGTTAATCATCGACTTCAATTCCAGTCAGAGCTCTCAAACCAGCCATCGTCAAGTCAAGATGCCCTGGACCGGAGCATACACTGGGAACAGATAAAAGAAGCCGCGTACTCAACAGCCACCGCCCCACAGGACTTCAGGCCATATGAGCTGCAGAAACTATGGATATCCTGGACTGCAATTGCTCTATTGGATGTTCGCAGATCCGCCTGTTACCTAGAGCCTGCGAAAGTTATACAGGAAAGAATCCAGTGTATCTCCCACCAGGAACTTCAGTGGCCAAATAATCACTCTGCGACAAATCACGGAACACAGGCACATCTACAGATCCACGATCTTCGTCTTTCTCGATCCAAAAGCAGCGTTGAGGACATGCAGTTTCTTGGCGTTGCCTCTCACTGAGCGACACGCCGGAGAAATTCACTTCGTTTTTCAATCTCTGTATTCGAACAGCCGAAATTGTTTGTACTTAAGGCAATCTTTTACTCGAGTTCACCAAGAGAAATGGTGGTTATCAGGGTTACCCCCTTTACTTTCTCTCTTCAACTCTGTCACTGAGATGATAATGGAAATCGCCTTATCCTCATATATTAAAAGTGACACTGATACATGGCCAGACCCGAAACTGTCTGACTTCTGAGTGAGGACCCAAATAAGTTGTAGGCTTTTCCCGATCGTCTGAGTGACAGTGCAAATAGGCCTAGAATGAGTTTCACACTTTCCAAGTGCAAATTATTGTCACAGGACTGGATTGGCTCAAAAGTGAACCGCGTTATTGTAGGAGAAGAATTAAGTGAAGTAGATAGACTTAGTTACTTGGGTAGTTGCATCTCACCAGGCTGAAGTGACTTCTCGTATGCTGAAGTTTCGATTATCTTTTGAGGCACCTGTGGCGTGGGCGTGATATTCGGTTATGAACCAAAAGTGGAGATTACGCAGTAGGGACACAGTTCAGAAACAGCGATGATATTCTTCTCGCTTTCAAATCACCTAGAAGCAAAGAATGACTCCTAAACTGTTGCGATTGTCATAACATCGTAACAAATCATGTTACTGAAATTGCCGTCTACAACTGTACGAATGAGTTATCACTAATTTGAAGCGAGGATTAAGACACCAAATAAACGTCACTTGCTAAGACCACATGTGCTATAAACTTTATCCTTATAATCATATGAATAGAATGAACCTTTTCGTGCCCGACTAAGCGACCACGGACAAACGGAATCAGTGTCGAGGTCGTGGTACGTTTTTATCTGGCAAGCGTCCTATCCATAACGTATCACGAAAGCCCATTGCTGGCACTGTGACCGAATCAGTGTGGCTCGCCATTCAATAAGACCATAGCTCCTTGTCTCCCCTTGAGACATTGTACGTAAGCAGAGAGGTGTGAAGCAAACTTCTCAGCCGTCTGCCCTGCTGCAACTTCCTGGGAGCGCTCGACCCCCGATCCGAATTAATCGGACGAGGCGCTAACTGCACTATCGATCACCGCATTTCAACGATTTGCAAACGTCGCGTCTCAGCTCTGCTGTCTTGCGGACCAAATTGGAGGCTCTAGGTGGAGTCCCACAAGACAAATCCACATCTGAGTTTGGACAGCTGGGTAACACAACGCTTACAAATAAAGCATGAATTTGATGGAACATCGATAGCCTAAAAAAACTAGATGAACTAACATATACAGTGAACCTTATACAAACACTTCAATTTGTTTTTTACTCGCTCTGAATTGGAAACAAATCTGTAATCACACATGAGTATACACACGCATATATTCTAGGTCATCAGATTAGAGAAATGCTGCAGGTTCCTGCCGAAAGGATAAATGCCTTTGAAAATGGACCCTTGAAAATCGCTTTTGAGTTTTAGAGCACCAAGCAATTGAGAACAAAAAACTGTAGGTCAAACTAAAAGGTCTAGCAATTCAAATCTACAGACAAAGTCAGTATATGCTTTCCTTTGTTATGCGTCTAGCGCATGCTTCACATTGACTAATATTTGAAGCACATTCATTTATCGTTCTTTATACAAAGGAATGGAAATTATTTGGTATGTTCCCCAGGTTAGTCGGGGACAGGGATTTTTTAGGGTGTTCTTGGTGGTAATATGAATAAAATCTTACTCGTTTTGATGTGATCGTTTTGCTAAGGACTACATATAAATTATCACGGAAATAACGGCTTCTTGTAGTTTGAAGCGTTAAAAACTCACCATATAACGTTAAAGTTCGTGAACGCTGAAGTCCAACTTATGGTGAATTATCTTTGGGGTTTTCATGGACGTATGCTATTGGATGGTATACTAAAGGAAAAAGAATCTATATCGAGCAAGCAGATTAACTACCTTTTTTGAAAATAACCTAAAACAAGTTTTGAGTATCTTCTTACAAAGTATGACACGTCTGTCCATCCAACTGGGACCTCACTCCATAAATTATTACGATTAGACTTTCACAACCGAGGTTGCGTGCATTCAGTTACTTCTAGCCGAATCCCTACCAAATCTAATTAAACTTAGACCACAGAAAACTTTATATTTTCTCCTGATCTCATTATAGAAAACCCGAAAGTCATTTGAAAAAAGTTAATATTTTGTCTACCGCGTTTTGAGTGGGTTCATATTACCGATGGGTCTAGATTCTGAACGTGGCACAGATAAAATACCTAGTCCTGTTAAGCTCATCCAGTAGGTTACCAAATGGCGTCGAGTCACATTAAACAGAATATCTTCTTTCGAATTGATTCACTTACCGGTGCCACCATCAACGTGCACAGTTGATGAAGATCTGATCTTTCCCGAATCCTCCAAACTTTCTCGTGTTGACCATTCTCCCTCCAGAATATCATCTTCATCTCCGAGGTCTTCATCAAAATCTTCATCACTATCTGTTCGGCCACCATCACGTTGGTCTCGATGACGTCGACGAGCAAGTACTTGAATATGACTAGACACTTGTTTTCTCGTGCGCGTTTTCCCTGTTCGAAGTTTGATATAGCGGGCGATCAGTTCATTCCGACCTGTTCGAAAGTAACGATGGTAAGTATAATACTGCTTACGAGTCGGGACGTCGGCGGAAGGGAGCTGCGATAATAGATCATTATTACTATGAATTATTGGCAGTATACCGTCCAATCTACCACTTACATCAATTTAATTAGCCAAGCTCCATAGATGGTGTCCAAGCCCTTCGTCGTATTGTGGGAATCGATTAGTGCGTCAGTAGCCATGCAAATCAGTGACGGTCATGCAACAGTATAGAGCGGAGTTTAATAGGTCGTTGACCCTTCCATGTTGGGTCAATGGCTAGGACGGTCGACTCACAATAGTCAGTCTCGGCTTTGCATCCACTGCTAATGATTAGTGATAGGGATGAAACGGCCGTACGGTGACTTCATGATTTCTTAGTGTTGAGTTGAAGGTTGACACTGTACTATGGACAACTTCATGTAACTTCCGATCTCTGACTGATCAGACCGAATTCGCTCCATTCAAGTAAGTAAATGCTACCATCTGAGTGATCAACGATGTTTTGCGTAAGGTAATATGGTGAACTGCCAATTTCATCCAAAACGACCAGTGATGTTAGATGAAGATGACTTACCTCTCCATTCTTGTCTAACTCCGTCATGGACGGGTTAATGGCTAATGCTTTGGAAGATTTTCGGGATGCAAATGAGAAGAAAATGTGTAATCTAGACCACCTGGATGGCCTTATATGCTTGTTCGGATCTACGGAACATGCGAAATGTGCAGTAGAGAGATTCACGACGGCTACAGCTCCATTCGGCATATTCGTTGCACCTTAAAAGTATAGTACCTCGTTTCGACCCAGGATATCAGCAGTACCGAACTTGATGCTCAAAGAAAAAGAACTAATCATCGTTGACCGATTCACCTACCTCGGCGGCTGCTTGACTAAGGATGGTGGCACAACAATAGAAGTGAGTACGCATATATCAAAGGCTCCAGCAGCGTACGCTGGACTGAAGCACTTGCGGCACCGATCTGATATTTCGTTGAAGTTGAAAGGTCGTGTGTACTGTGCCGCAGTGCGCATGGTTTGGTTTTAAGGTTGCAAGCCATGGAGTTTGCGTGCCGAAGACGTTCGTCACCTGGAGGTTTTCTATCATCGATGTCTGAGTGGCAACGCTAAGATTAGATAGAATGATCGCGTAAGTAGCTTGCAGGTTAGGAATCTAGTACTGGGTACCACTTCCGAGAAGTGTATCAAGCTTTGTCGACCTGGTTGGTTGAGTCGTGTTGCGCATGGTGTACGATCGCTGACCGCACCCCACTTTATTCCTCGTTTCTCCCACAGAGTGGAAGAAGTCGATTGGGGGATAACAGATAGCCTAGCAGCACAGAATAAGAAAATGTACAGAGAACCTAGGTAAAATAGGTGTCTTAAGTCTCCCTGGTTGGGGGTCCGAAGGACCCATCAACCAGTTGGCTAGATAAATTGAAGGATTTGGCAGCGAATGGCTAACAATGACCATCGTGATCTCATTTTCTGTAGAATCAAAATGACTGAGAAAAGTGCGTTTGTACAGTTAGAATATTCCACGTGTTGGCTACTACGGCTTTCTTTCGCCACATTCATACCCTGTCGACCATGCACATGCATTTTTCCTATGGCATCGTGCGACGTGACGTGAGATGCAGCAGTCACTGTGGCATGCCCTGCTGTTTAATGTTGGACGATTTTGCTCTAACCTTGTTTTCGGCTAAAGACAGGTAATACTCACTTTGACTATTTCCTCCATTCTAGTAGGATGATGCCGCTAACAGGCTCACGAGATTTAGGCAAGGTTAGTTGCGACTGGACTACAAGTATACACCTCCCAACAAGTTCTGAATTCATGGTGCACCGATTTACCACGTTGCCATAAACAAGACTTGCCGATTTCAATCATAAAAAAGCCGGAACAAATCAACATGAATCAGTCACCACAACTACAGCATTTCTCTGTTTCAGACGAAAAATTCCACAGTCAGGGAAAAAATCAAACCGGTCAATTAGATCATTCACATTTTTTTGACTAGTCTGATATTTCCAGGGTGGATCTGAATAATGATGAATCACGTGTGAAAAATTTTATGGATAATATTGGAAGTAATTAAAGGGCTCAACAAGACTGGAAACCTGAATTTTCTGTGTACTTACGGAAACATTGATTGTCGTAGCATGTGAATAACGCTCTTCGACGTTACAACAACGAGCAATGTTCACAGTTCTTGGCGTTTAGATCGCAAACGTTTGGTCACCAGCCGAGGTGACATCAGCAGTGCCTCTGGAGGTGATGAGACGTTTGCGATCTAAAAGCCAAGCTCAGTGCTCATAAAATTTTGAAACTTGCCAACTGGAGTTACAAAACAAACCAGCATTCAGAATCGTTGAAAAAGCGTGCAATGTTTTGCTCCCGTCAGGTGTTTTGACTCGGTCAAGCCGAACCGACGGGCAACAGAGGGTTAATATGAGGGACGAGACGACAAAGCTAGACGATGACATATGGTAGTTGTAACTAACGTTCGATACTGAGTGATTTATTTATCGCGTCAAACTGAAGATAACTCATTCATGTGGATACTGGAGACCATTTCGTTCACCTAACTTTCCGTATTGTACCAGCCGGCGTTTATCTTTGGTGACGTTCGTGTACGTGAATGCTGATGCTTTTTTGACCAACGAACGTTCCTTTGGTTTTTCATTCTTATTGCACATCAAACAAGCACCCCAAGATTTCAAAAGTCTATCCCGGGTTTTATGTGAAGAAAACAAAAGCAAGCTTATTAACATGTCAGAAGGAGGATCCTCTTCATCAGAAAGGTTTTGTAGGGAAACAGTTCAGGGTACTACAAGAGATGTGACATCTATTACCATTTAGTTTTTGTAGTTTTTAGTATTATAATTTGTTATAGTATTTTCTCTCGCTTTCAACTCAACTAGTGCTAATGAGGGACTCCTAAATTGCTGTTTCTTTAAATAATGTTGCGATAAATATGTCACTCAATGTCGAACAACAATTACAACGACCATATGTCATTGTTTAGCTCTGTCATCCCGCGGGGCAAATTAATCTTCTCTTGCCCGTCAGTTCGACTTAACCAAGTCGCAATACTTTAGAGAAACAAAATGATGCACACTGTTGTGACGTCGAAAAACGTTATTCACATGCTATGACAATCAACGTTTCCGTAAATACACAGAAAATTCAGGTTTCCAGCCTTGTTGAGTCCTTTAGTTACTTCCAATATTATCCATAAAATTCTTCACAGGCAATTCATCATCATCCAGACCCACCCCGGAAATATCAGACTGGTCAAACTTCTCAAGGCCAACTGCTGATGTGAAGATCCAGCTGACTGGGTTGATTGGTTCTTAAACTCGGATGTGAAACTACGAAAAATACTAAGGTGAGTGTCTGGTCAAGGATTCATAATCCATGAAGACCAGCGAATCTCAAGATTTTATCAAATCTACATTCGGTAAATTCACGACAAGTAATGGTTAACCTGGGCTTGGAAGCTTCGCGTTTAGCCAATGAGAACTTCGTGGATTCAGGATTTTGTGAGCGAAATCGTTGCGATCAATTATTGTTAATTTTGCACGGAGTGACGATGACGCCCACCCGGCAGAGTGCATGTTAGAGACGACGAAATTAATTTCCACAGAGTATGCACCGAAAGCTTGCTGGTTCGCTTACCAGACATTGGTTCATTGTGATTTTGTTCCTGTGCACTTCAGATTGAATATATACATCCCCTTTGGGAAAACCGTTTTTTTATAAGTCATTACAATGTGAAGAGAAAAAAGATTGCGTTGCAAGACTAGAAAATCGGTCCAGCTACTCACCCGTATTTCGTCAACCGATTCTAACTCTAATTTAGAATAGTCCTTTACCACCACCTCTGACGAGAACAACCAAGTCAATTCAAAATATAATCTCGTTTGTCGGTCAAAAGTAAACCATGGAGGTCAGTGTACCATCTGTCAAATAGCCTGCTGGCTAGTTCCCATCAGCATTAACCAGTAACTTTCTAATCCGGCAAATGTTTGAGCGCCGTTAGAGGTGGGTGCTTCAGGCTTTGAGTCTGTTGCTCACCCTGAACTACCCTGGGAATGCACCCAAATGACCAGCGTCTCAAATAGCGTCTGCTGAAGAAATCTTGCGTACTGCTTCCTCATGGCGGAAGTGTTTCCACTAAAATATAAGAATGAAGGCGAATGCCCGGCATTCTCCATCGGATTGATCAGTTTTGGTGGTCAGTCTAGGGGAGTTGGCTAAACTCAGATTCCAAACCAACCATATACGGCGCACGAAGCATATGGCCGCGCATTCACCAGCATCTGTGGCGACGGGATGTACTGCGTATCCAGGATGTCTAGCCCTATCCAAAAGGTGCATGAACCGAGCAATCACCTATCAGTCCCCAGTGGGTTACACGAACCTCAGATGGTCCCAATGCCTTGCGGGTTAAACCATTTGGCCAAAAGCTCAGTGCAGGATACCGAAGTCAACCCACTACTTTAGTTTGAGCAACCGGGTAGTATCAGGCCCACAGAGGAATTATGGATCCCGATGAACAGCCGATGACATGAAAATGGGGAGTAGAAGTAATAGTATGCGCGGTGAACTTTGTACATTGTTTCCCTTCCTTTTTTCTTTCTAGCTCATTGTTTTCGTCTTCTGACATTATTCTGGTATCACGCGGACTGTATTCAGATTTTTGAAAATTATTAGGCATATATATATATATATATATATATGACGGCGAAATGGGATCGCAAAAGACTTGAGCAGGAGTAATTCTAGCAAAAAGAAAGTTCTAAGATGAGAACTAACCCCATGCCAAACAGATTCTTAATTCACAAAAGACAACTCGATTTTGGTTCTAATCAAAGCTGAGTTGCACAGTGTGCGCCACAACTGATAAAAAACCATTAAACAATGGAATGAACTAATAGAAAGTGGTAAAGGAAATAATGTGAGTCCCATAGCACATGAAGCAAGATTAAAAAGACCGAAGAGACAACCTTTGCTAAGGGTCAATGAAACTCCACTTAAGTTTTTCTTCTCCGAAAGTCGGAAAATGAATTTACTTAGTCTAGAGCACTTAATTAGTTTAGATCGCGTTTCACTTAACCAAACAAGAACAAATCAAATGACCTCAGGCTAGTCAACCTGCCTCATTCGCTGGCCAGAATCAGATATCAGATGCAGATATGTCCCAAGTTTTACCAGACTCCGTCCGCAGTTCTTCGATCCTATTTTTCATCCACCCTTCCTCGCTGATTAGCTAATTTTGCGTGCACTCAGTATCCCATTCTGACCGTTTCACTAACTGGGCAGGTACTACCCATATTGCGACGCTGGCCATTGTAGCTGATCTAATGGTTGGTCTGCTTTTATCACTTTCACCCACATTACATGGGGGAGCGCTTTGATTTTGTTCTTTGAGTTCGCTTCCTGATCATCAGTCGGTGGGTTGGCTGATTTTGTGGACCAGATATGGCCACATCTATTATTCAGAAGTTAACTGGGCCGTGGTCTGACCAGCTTGGAATCTCGCCGGTTCCGGACAGGTGTGCCGACGACAGCTTGAACACCGGGGTTGATTCAACTTGGTCAGCAGCTGACCACATGTCCACACAATTACGCGTCCGGGTCAAATCGGAGCCTTCCACTTACAGCCCACATATTCTATCCAACTGGGCTACCGCAGTCACGTTATGGAGTATGAATTAGGCAAGATTATCTGTTCAGTAGGTGAATGTTCACCCGTTCCCTCGATAGTTGGAGGCAAAACTGCATGCCGATTTTCTACTACCTGCAACACGGGGTTTCTCATGTCAGTTTGAAATTATATACTACTCAAGTTGGCCGAAGATTGCTGTCTGAAAAATCGAATGTGTCACGGAATCAAAGACCCTAGTTTTGAAGAAATCACAGTTTATCTAACACTAAGACGTGCACATAATAATCATAAATTAAGAGACTTTATGACTCACGAAAAGAACTTACAATTCTTAGATGAAAATTCTCCCAATTTGTAACCTACCTGAATACGCTTACCCGTTTCTGAAGACAAAAAGTCTGCCGCTCCACACACACAATCACCAAAATTACTCGGGTATTTTTCGTCCATGTAAGATGAGCTATGTTGAAAATGAATTCCCGACTGAACAGTAGTTAATAAGAAAAATATCCATAATTTCCTAAATCCAGCCCGCTGCTACTTTAAGCTTAGAATAATTTTGTGTATCCTAAGCACGCATCATTCAGTACTGACATGGAGAACGAAAATGACAAGGTGTCAAACAAAAAAGCCTCCGATTAGTGAAAACACCACAAACTTGGTCAGTGTCAGTAATAGATTTATTTGTTCGACATCTAATACCGGTGCGCATGAATCGGAGAGTTGTTTTATTCTAGTCCAAGTTGTGCGACTATGGCTTTCGACAGGAGACTCCACGCTGATACTCCGTCGTGAATCAGCGCACGGAACTGAAGGTCGTTGTTGTGATTACTCAATGCGCGGAGAGAACTCATAGTTTGCTGAAACCATCAAAATTCCGTCTCAGATTATTACCAGGCAAAAATTGCCTTGTTTGATGACGATAACAAGGTGAATTAAATCGAGTTTGAGTAGATAGGCTGTACCACAGCAAAAGATTTGGTATCTCAGACTTTACCCTTTCACTGAATAGAAACCTTTACAAAACTTAATTTGTATAATTGATTTTCATAGAATGCAATAAAAGGAATGCCTATCGCAAAACCAGCATCTTATCATCTTATTATGTAGAGTCACCAGATTGATTTGTAATATTTAATATAGTCTGTCAACCTTTTGCTTAGCATTATTAGCGCTAGAAATGTGAGATGAAAAGTTTGCCTATGCGCTCATTTGTTAAATGCAACGCATAATACGAGACAGCAATAAACGATGGTTTGACAACCACAATCGGAGAGGAACCCTATGGAGGGTGCCCCGGGTTTCGGTTAATCACAGCGATGGAAGAAGAATGGTATACTCTCGTCTACGGATGAGTATTCTTTCAATTAGCGTGATTGAGATAGTCCGTCAAAAAAGCTGACAGCCATTGACATAAAGCAGAAAATTGAGTTATTTAGGACAATCGTTAGTCTGGATGACACAAAGTCATGGATATGACTTAGAATTCTCTCGCACGGAGAAAAACGTGGGAGTCAAAAGACTAAAAACCCAGCATCAGAAAAAATCAATCCATTAAAATATCAGATGGATCTCAAAATTCGTTTTCTGAATCTCTGCATAGCTCACTAAAGAAAGTGAAAGACGTCAGCAAGTTGCATCCAACCCCGCTTCACAGATTACCATTCTCGATGGAGTTATTTGCGACAAATAGAATACGTAATTTGAGAATCGCACAAGGGTGTCAAAAGATGAACATCAAAGGCAATCTTGACCAACCACAGGACTTTTCAGTCTACCTAGCTGGCGATCTCGAAAGGCCAGCCTATTAGCTCACACCTGTATTAAAGCACAACCTTTTGTATTTGAGGAAACCAAACACATCAAAGTGAACGAGCTGATTATACTATTTTTTTTTACAAAGAAGAACAATGCTCAGACCATTTTCAGCATGATAGTTCGGCCGTAAACAGCAAGACAAGCCTTACTGACCGCTGCCTTTTCCCCAGAGTTACATGTTTCAATAAAAAGAGTGACTATCCAAGGGAAACAGGAAGTGCACCTACACAGGTGGGAAAAGATAAGATACCGCTGTTGCCAACACATGGAACACAGTCTAACTGTGCTTCAGTTCAGTAAAAGCTGCTCCAGCCTCTTTACCTCTTCTACCGAGCTACAATCCTTCGACAATCAGCTACCAAGATATGTGAAACGGTCGAAAATCGTTAGTTCCTCTCCGCTCAGTACCAAGTTCGGCACTGCTGTCGTCCAGTCCTGTAACAGACCTATACACTTTGAAGCTGCAAAGCACATGTCTGATCGAATGCGCGCTATGCACAGCCCACAGATTTGAACAGGCACATGACGTCGTCTGCGTAATCCAGGTCACATAGCTTTCTTCCACTTCCCAGTTCGACTCCTACATCCCGGAGACCTCCTAAAGCATCTTCCATCATCTCGTCCATGACGAAGTTGAACAAGAATGGAGAGATGGGACACCCTTGTCGAACGCCACTAGTCGTTTCGAATGACCGTGACAGGTCACCGTATACCCTAACGCGATCGTAGGTATGCGAGTACAATGCTCGCAACAGGTTCACAAACTTCGTTGGCATACCCTTCCGGTGGAGAGCACTGAGTAGTGCTGTCTGATCCACAATCGAAAGCACCTTTCAATTCGAGGAAGACTACGATCGTAGGGCCGCGGTGCGTGTGGCGCGTTTCGAGTAACTGCCGAAAAGTGAATATCTGGTCGATGTAACCTCGACCTGGCCGAAATACGACCTGCTGTTCGCAGATATTACTCTCGCGAAGTGTTCAGCCCAGCGGGCCAGCCTTTGTTGTCTACCATGGATGAGTCATCCATCCCTATCGCACACGACTTCACTAACCGAAGTTCGCCGCCCACCGCTGGCGCGTATAAGCTTAAACAGTCTTTCACTGTTACCTGAAGCGGGCACTACTTCCATCTCATCGGCTACCTTAACCCACCAATTCTTACGATCATTCTTAAGGCTTATCGTAAACTGACGCTGCAACTGCCGACGCACCTTATTAACCTCCTTCCTGTTAAGAAGCTGGCGTTCTTGCCCCATTAGGCCCAGTGACCTTTGTGAGATCCGGTGTTTTTGATGAACACTAGACCTAGGAGCAAAGGCGAAATGTGCTCCCAAATGCATAGCCTGCTTAATTTGATCCCACTGATCGTCTACATTGCTGCTCGTCGAATTTCTTAGTCCCTCGGATAGTTTCTGTTCGCAGCTGTTGCGAACAACCGAATCAGACAGACGTTCGACAGCCAATCGGGTTTGTGGCCTGCGTCGATGGCCATTCAGCTGTAGCAAAAATCGCATTAAAACTAACGCATGATTCCATTCGACGTACGTGGTCCATTACGATCTACAGTTCTGGACAGAACCGCGCCAACGGTAGCTAACTGCGATATGGTCAATATGACTCAAACTACCTGTCGAGTTAGAACGCCATGTCGCCGTGCGACACGAACTGTGTCGGAAATTCGTACTAGATAGGAATAAGTTACTGTCCGCACAGAATTTGAGAAGTCTTGATCCGTTATTTGTTCGCTCTGCAGGCAAGGCACTACCATCCTTCCGGAAGCCGACCGATACCTGCGACTGTTGACTGGGTCTAGAAGGGCTGCTTCAGCCTTCTCACTCAACACTATTCCTACACCACGTTGACCCACAGCTTGAGCTGCTTCGTCTCCTGAAGTGCGAAGAAAATATCTTGACGAGACGTTTGGCGCAGTTAGTTGAATTACTCTACTCTACTCGAATCCTGAATCCGTGTTTCACTCACGCAGCAGACATCAATCGAAAGTGAGTCCACTGTCAGAGCGAAACACGTCTGTTGGCCAGCCTGTATTAAAGTGCGCACATTAAAGGAACCGAGATTCAGAGATTGACGAGGCTTGAGAAAATATGAGCTAAGAGACTGGAAGCCACCTGCCACATTATTTGACATTGAAAAGTTGTGAGCATCAGGCGTGTCACTATTAGGGACACTAGGGGTAGCCAGAAGGGGCAAAAAGATTGGGTTGGAGACAGAAGAGACAGGTTGAATAAAAGAGAGGGAACTCTGAGCAGTAGCATACTTATCACTACCCACCCCACCTGCGCTCGATGCAATGGGCAGCGCGGTCCTGATGCGATAAAAGAAAATCATGAGTTCATTCAATGATATTTATGTATTTTCATTAGTTTAATTCACCCAGTTCCAGTTCAATTTTTGTCAATTTCCTCAAACCCTATATAATTACATAAATGAATCGAAAAATGAATGGCAGAAGGGAAGTTGTGGACCTAAAATTCGAAAAATAGCTCCTCTGAATTGTATTCTTTCACAGCGCCTTATTGTTCCATTAGATAGAAGTTTTTCGAGTTTTTATGACCTAGACATCCGATTATTAGAAGCCAAAATAAGCGAACGCTTGCCAGAGTCACTACTGAAACGCAGTGTCGTTGCCAGTGTTGAACCATTAGACGGTAACTGTTTTCTCGAGAGAAAACGTTAGGTCGAAAGTCTGCAATAAAATTTTACGTACTGTTCGGTTTGGTTGGGGTACACTGTTTCTGACCTGTTCATAGGTACTTCCGGCAGATTTCAACCTAACCCATAAAGAAGGAAATTGCGGAATTCGTTTTTAAGCTACCAGAAATAACAATTTATGAATAGAAACACAGATGGAATTCTCCGAGAAAATAAGCCCATTTGTGATTACTTTTAATTTGCTAACAGAACGGACTCTCGTAGGATTCCTCCTACAGAACGTTTGAGCACCCGCTCATCTTCAGTTGACGAAATACGTACACTAATTGCACGAGGTCGTAAAAACGACGGTGGAGTGCCGCGATCACAATAAATTACATGTGAACGGATTTCTGACAAAGTACAGATTTACGGTAGTAAATTGGTATCCAAAAGTGCTCTGTGAAGGGTTAAAACAAATCACAAAGCGGCAAGGAAAATTCACGTAATTAAACATTGCCGTTGTAACACCTACTAATCCGATGCACAGGAAAAAGATTGGGAGCTACAGCCGGGTTGTGTAAATGAAGCGAAAAGAGTTCATAGTAAACGTGGTCCGAAAGCCAGATCAGCTCTCGCGAACCTACGACATATGTGGCGAAGCAGTGACATCTGACTATCCCTCAACGAAGGGCATAGAGTACCACAGTTCGCAGTGCTCTGAATTACGGTTGCGAGAACAAGTTGAGGATGCCCGCAGGCTTTCTGTTTTCAACCACCGATGTCATCGAGGCTTTGCTCGTGTCTGGTAGGAAAGTCGGGTGAGCAATGACAAGGTTTGTCTTCGTGTGTCGGATGCAGACAGTCGTTCTCTGATTCAGATAGTCGCTCTACATCGCCTTCGGTGGCTTGGACACGTTTAGGGTATGCTTGCCAGTTGTCTACGTTTTCGTGCTCTTTTGCCATGGGCTGAGTAGGCCGGAAGAAGCGACGCGGTGGTCGAGTCATGACTTGGCGCAGAGGTATGAAAAAGTTTATTTCGGTTTTGACATCGGTTGGTGCCTCCCACCTTCCTGGTTGAGACCCAACAAATGTGGATTGCTTTTGGTTGGAGACACAGACAAATATGGGTCAGAACCGTGGTCAGTGGCGCGAATGATGTATAGTCTGCCTGTAGAACTTGTCCCCCTTAGAAACACCAAAAACAAAATCAAAAATCACAAAACATCTACGGTGAAAACGAAAAGCAATTATTTTCTCACTAGTTATTATTTCCCCCCTCATTTAACCACTTCTTGTAAAGTCCTATTTACATGGTGCGTTAGCACCATGCTTGGTTTCAACCTGATGCAATATACATATACGTATATACGTATGGTATTGGTTTGCTCGCTGAGCTGGGCAATTTGATTGGAAACGCTTCATCACCAGCCGAGGCGGCTATGATATTGTGGCGAGCCTCATGTATAAGTGAGAAGAAAATAACTCACTAAATTGATGAGACAAGTTGAACACAGGAATCAGGCAAATTATCCAAAAAAACGCGGGTATAGTTCTCATACAGCCGTATATCGATGAGTTCTAATCATGGCCTATGATTCACAGAGACTAGGCAAATCCGGTAAACCGATGCACACAAGCAGCCCACCACGGGAACCGGACAATCTATAGAGTCTAAAATCACAACTAAACATTTTTAAGTTGATTAATCATTGAATTCGAATTATTGTGATTCCGTCCCTTGTACTTCTTGGTTAGTGGACCAGTAGCTCAAGATCAAAAGGTACATGCTGACCGGAAGTTCTCAATCAACGACGCCGACACAACATCATTGGTTTATTGGTAGTGATCTGACCTAACCTGATACCAATTTATTAACGGACAGAGTATCCAAATTGGTAAACAGTCAAAATCTAGGATGCAGTGATATTTCTATAGGAGAGATTTTCCTATCAGCTTAATCACCGTGGTATGATCTTCGCAAACTTCCGGTGAAACAAGTCAGTGACCTTCGATTGCTAACCTATGTTGAGAAAGCTGACTACTTCCATCTCATGTTTCCGAATGGATTAAAAAATGTCAAAAATAAACGATATCTTGCGACAGTGTTTATCCCAATAATCAATCTCATTCTGAGCGGTAAGAAATTACTGCGACTGTCTGCGTACAAGGTATGTGGCATTTATAGGCTCTAATGTTCCAAGGAAGGTAATTTTAGGGTAAACATCGGGTAAAACTAGACCACAATCCGTTTGACAAATCACAACTTCGTTCACATTTGATGTTCGTAGGTGCAACAGATTGCGCGGCGCGTGTGTGTAGGCTGTGGGTCTGGGTGTGCATGTATCTCCTATTTATTTGAGGCCTTTGTTCGTTTTGTTTGTTGCTCAGACCTGACCTGATTTATGAGCTTGTGTCAGGAACGAGGACCTAGCAGCTTTATGAAATGCCTGTCTACTTACCGTCTCTGTCTGTTTACATTTCTATCTACCACTCAGCCTGTCCCGCTACCCACCGCGTTCACCAACTATCAGTGTAACAGTTTGGCGGATAGATGTGGCAGAGCAGTCTCGGGGTGGCAGGAAAAGCGAGAACTGGTTGAGCAACTCCTTCGAACTGGGCTGAGAAGGGATGAAAACAGCGGGACGGAGGTTTTCGAGAGCGAATCTGGTGGTGTGCCCACTTAGCGCTGTATAAACCATAAATCGATCGATCGTTGGGGAATCGAATCTTTGTTTTCCTTTTTCCTGATGCTTCTTAACGTGCAACAAAATCCAATTTGGCAAAGGCGGGCAACAAAACCGAACTCGCTCTACACTTAGTCTTAGGGAAGTACAACACCAATGATGGGCAGGTTGTGTACCGACTTAAGAAATGATAACAAAAAAATGACAAAACAATGGGTTACCTTTAGAAGCATTATCCATAATATAATTAACAGCCATCCTGACACTGAATTTGCTGCAAAAAGTCAGTTGCAGGTCATGTTCTTGAGTGAGAAATAAAAATAGTCAATAGACAAAATGTGTTCAGGTAATACGTTATGGCATTATCATAAGTCACAGATCTTGGGGGAATATTACCTGATTAAAAGTGACCAGTTAATTAAAGATGTGATGTCTTTATGGAAAATATTTCTAAGGTTTCGGATTCTGTCCATCGTAAATGATTTGATTTTCCACCCGAAGACAAACAACATAGAACAGAAGCGTTTTTTTTCTATACGGCATCAAAGAGCCTCAGGAATATGATAAAGCAGTTGTATGATCCCTCGCAAAGGTTACCATTGGCGTATACCTGAAGAATGTGGTTTTCGGAGATGAACACTTTCTGAAAATTGATCTCGACTTATTCAGGCACAGATTAAATTCTGAGTAAAGCCAGCTAAATCAAGTAAGAATGCATCTATTACATGGTCCCAGAACGCTTGGAAAATTATTTATTGTTCATTAAAACCTGGAGTGAATTTCTAATGATAATAAGCAACTCCTGGACAGCAAACACTAAAAAGAGAAATCAAGACAAGGGTTGGAAATTACAGGATCCATCTTGTTCACTAGTGAACTGAACTTCAAGATGAAGTTGAGATTATAATTTAAAAGAGATGGAGGTCTATATCCTACTCTAACATGGAACAGCTTTAGCCAACGAATCTAAATGGGAATCAAAGAAAACTGGATTCCAAGACACAGGTACCCGAAGAAAAGTAACGTGAAATCCCAATATATAGTATGAAGCAATAGATCCGGAAGGCCAGACGGTGTGCTGCAAACAACCTTGTGCGGTATATTTGGACAAAACTACACCTAAGTTCAATTTATAAGTGTTGTTCGATGCGTTTTGGTTGAGGAAGTCTCTGAGAGCGCCGCGTCGCTATTCTAAATATGGCGGCGAAGTGCTTCCCCTAATGATAACTTTGTTGAAAGCAGAATAGGAAAATGAGTCAACCTGCCGGTATTATCAAGCATAAAATTGATAAGAGGTCTAAGTAGACAGGTTTAAGTAATTATGAGCGTGTCAGTGGTATGATATGGAGACACTCTAGTTGGTTAAGTGCGCAAAACCACCTTTGATTAGCGCGTATAGAATTCATGGCCGAGAAACAAGTTTCAAGTTTGAAAGGATCCTCTGGCTAGAACTAATGTGCACCGATCAGACAGATCGGCTAGCGAAAGGTACACCGCTATCGTTTTTGTAGGTGAACGCTGGTTGACTCTTAGGGAAGCCCGGCTGTGGGTAATCAAATAACAGAAATCTAACCATGATAGATACAATGTGTCTGCACAATTTAGGTGAATAACCAATGCAATCAATTCCCTCGGCTTGACCTCACGGTCTAGCTAATAGGCTACATACGATACCAAGGCGTGACAGGTATCCAAGAATGAGTTCAAAATGTACTGAGATTAACGACGCTCGCGTTTAGATCAGCGCAAGAAAACCAAAGTCGATTAGTGATAAGCATACTAATGAGAATAATAACAAAAGTGACAATAATAATTTGAGCGCTCCTCTCACGGTAGCCTCTCAATTCCTTTAGTTCGCGGTGCAAATTTTTCCGAAGCGGACTACCGTATTCCGGCAAATCAACGCGAGAAATTTGGAACGTCACGCTCTCATGTAAAAATTCCGTGCGACAGCCACCCGAAAATATTCGTTAGCAACATAACTTTGATGAAGTAACCAGTTTTCAAGCGTTGCCAGTTCTAGCAGACCACTGGACATGGTGTTTCTTGGGTCCCAACAAGTGATCCACTATAATTCTGGTACAGGATTTCACTAAGTTTTTTCTTCGTATACTCAAAACATGGATACTCGACGGAGACAATCAGTGCAATACCTGGACAGGAATACAAACAACTATTTAAGTGAAAGTGCCCACAAATACGAACGTATGTGCAATCAGAAAGCAAAGAACGGCAGAAATTAGGAACAATTCTGCTATGTGCAGCGAAGTAAAATCACTTGGCCTTCATCAGCGATCGGAAAATGTTATCCGTGAATGGATGAAAATTGACTATGAAAACCTTAGTGTAGAATCACTCAAACCATCCTTGACTGTGGAAACAGTGAGCAAGTTCTTCGCTGATGTTTTATGATATACCTAGGGATTGAGTGTAGTGAATGGGACATGCCCCATAGCCACTGGGTGCAGCTACATGGGGACAGGGGGAAATCGGCAGTTGTGACCTTGAAAATTGGAGCTGCATAGAACCACATAAGGTCTCATTAGGTTCGGTATGACAATCAACCGGGCGACAACCAGTTGCCGTCCACCGCCATAGTGACTGGGGGTTCTGAGATTCGAATCTCTGACCTTTTTGATGACAAGTGCTTGAACAACTTGACAAAACTTGGCAACACGCACCAACCACGAATGTGCAAAATGTTTCACGTTATTTCAAAACTGCCGTTTGACTAGCTTATTGCGATACCGTTCACACTGATTTGAGACGCGATTCAACTGACATGGACGCACTTGCACGCTTGCATTGCAAAATGTACTAACTACTTGTGTATTACTTAAGAATTTGCAACCAAATGCAAACTTCTTAGATACTGTGAAACAGTGACATCTGTTCGCAAAAGTTCGAGTATTTTTCGGCACAAATCCGAGTAGGGCTGACATACTTCCAGAATCATTTAGAAACTGGGCTTATTTTACTTGTCTACTATCGAGCAAACGCACTGTCTCCCTCGGCACAATTGAAACCGCGCAAAATAACACCACTTTTTACTCCGAACCCAAATATCCTGAACTACTCACTCAAACCTGAATAAATAGGAGTCGAAAAAAGTGGTTTACGTTGGACGTTCTTTTGTTCCTCACAAGCATGACTCTTTCTGGGCCAAATGCAATGTAAGTGATGACAAATATCCAATCATCTTCGTTCAGCGTTAAACAGCAAAGCAAGCCTCACTAACCGCTGCCTTTCCCCAGAGTTACACGTTCATATAAAAA
>LUCM01005184.1:96932-126891 GCA_008360955.1 Fasciolopsis buskii | reverse complement strand
AACTTGTGGCCGAGTCGATGATCTTTGCCATTTCTTGGGTCTCTAAACTCGCGCTCCTGCGCCCTTTTTCCATAGGCTCCTTTTCCGCCTCCTGTTCTTCTCTTGTCTTTCCCCTCTCCCTTGCCCTTGGTCCCCCCTCCTGAGATAGTTCTTTGCTTCAGCGCCAGCCAGGCTTGCATTCTCTGAGGATTTGATGGCCTCCAGCCCTATCCGGTCAACTAAGCCTACGCTAGTAATCTCCTCAATTAATGCCGGTGTCGGTGCCATATCCTCTTCCTCCTGGCTGTCCTTACCCGCTGCAGCGTCCAGTAAACCATTTCTAACAGCATCAACGAGCCCAACGCTCCCCCTGTCATCTACCTTCGGCAAGGTTTGCCTTTGGTGTAACTGGTTGTTACTCAGGAAACCGTGCCTTTGGAGCAAGTAGGTCTACCACAATTCGGGCCTTGCCCGGGGCTTTGCACTGAGCCTATGGCCTATAATCTTTTCTAAGTCGGCTTACCCATAGATCGTGGCTGCACTGATTCAAGTATAATTAGTTTCGAAGATACTCGCTCCTGGCTCGAGTCAGGAAGGGTGTTCGTTTGAGAGTAAAACCTATTCCTTCACTTATCTTGATGCGCTCTCTACTCCCGATTGCCTGCGTGCGTTCCAGGCTTCATTAATCTTGATTTTCTTGGTGAAAGCAAGTAGGCCAGGCCACAAACTAACAGTAAATCAGATGAAGCCTACAGAAATAAGTTAGAATTCTAGTTCACCACCGAGACTTCACTGCGCTCACCATCTGGAGTCATCGAAATGTGGCTTGAAATCTTGACACCCAACTTTCTAGCTCTTTCACGCCAACGCATTTTTTGAACTCTCCTCTATGTATTCGATGCGTCCTTGTTACCATTGACGTAGATGTTTAGCCACTGAGCAGCTCCAAATGTGGGCTTACCAAAATGTCAAAATACTACTGGATGGATCAATGTTCTGATTGCATTCTGTGGTTTTCAGAGCGTGGACTCCATCCTTATCACATCATCTTACCCTATTTACTGATATACCGGCGCTGGATAAGTCGTTCTTAGTAACCGCAAACCTTCAACTACCCATAAAGCTGCTGCTACCAGCTCAGGTCGTTTAAGCAATAGAAGCATTACATTGAAGTTCTGCAGCAATTTTCTATTAGCAGATGAATCTGAAAGGCTACTGACAACAACGACTTAGCCAAAGTACACTACCTAAAGCAGCCCCATTAACCAACCAACAAAATCAGATTGAGCTTTGTCATAAATCAAATTTTTCTCCTATCGTCAACAAATCAGCGTACATAACTTTCAATCTACTGTCCTATATCTTTGTTACTTCAGGGCACGCTGGGCAACTTAGCTGCCTATCAACAACAAATATCCCAAGGGTTAGCCTACTCCGCTACAAATTGCAACCCTTTGGTTGTGATATAGTGTATATTTCTCGACATGTAAGAGGATTGCGCTGGGCGCTGTGGAAACACTAAAATGAAAAGCCGGAAATGAAGATGCAATTTGTTTGTGCTCTCATGAGCAGAACACACAGTGTGATGGGCTAGGCATGACGTTTGGAGTTTTTGTGTCGAAGCTGGGAATCCTCCCCCAAGGCTTTGTGACGCTGATTAGCAGTTACTTGCCGCGAGTCAACCCATGTTTACATGCATCGAAATCGCGTACCGCCGGGGCAAAACATTGCCGGGAAGCAATGGCAGATGTTGCCCTATGATCGGGTTCCTCAAAAATCAAGAGAATCACATGGTGACGACAAAGATATGCATGTGGTAAGGATGAGATGAATCAAAACCGCACTGAATACCATTTGATGTGGGTGGAGGTAATTCAAGACATTTAGGATTCAAAAAATTTGCTAAAGAGGAAACAGCAGAAAACCCTCAAGGTTGCATCAAATCATTGTCGGCACGAAATTATGTGATGAATTGTGGAAGGAGAGACAATGGAACTCACAAGAAAGGTCACCGGACTTACGCGGCTGGAAGCTGACGGTGATGTTTGGCGGGAAGAAAATGAGTACGTGTAGGAATTACAACCACTACTTTGATACACTTGCCATGAATGACCTGTATGGTCTCCTTGATCGCTATCGTATTTTTCATGTTATTTGGCGGCAGGGGCCTGAAGGTTGGGGGATTGCGCGGCATTTCAGTGTTGTTAGTGACAGCGTTCTGGTCAATCGTACTGGTTCATTGGATATGAGGTACCCCGTTGTGGTCAGTGGCATGGCTTGGTTTGTCTTAGGGTTAGGCCACCTGGTGCTGTATCGCCAGATCCCGATGGCAGCTTTCAAGCAGAGATAAGCAACCAGCGCATAGAATAAAGTGGAGCTTTTAAAGAGTTTGCGTTGCATCTGCAGTGCTTGGCGATTCTAGAGAAGAGCCGAAGAGAGAACGGGAAGACTAAAAGTTGTTCCAGATGATGTTAAAATGAATAAAAACTAAGACAACGGTAACAGTCAGTGTCTCACAAAGAACACAGACTCCAGACTACTGTCTTGAAAAGCGCAGTTACGGTACGTGCACAACGAACTTGCCGTCTGCGTAATCACAGTAAGACGCATGGGATGGTCAGTTGTAAGCCGCATGATCACTATTCGCAACGTATTTCCGTTTCGCCTTCGCGGATGCAGGCTGTAGTGGTCTGATAGGTCGGCCAGTGCAGGTGTTAAGGAATACATTTGCTGATTGTTCTGTTTGTGGAATTTGTCTGGCCCACGAGCCTGCTGTACATGCAACAGGGGATCAGTTATAACTGCTCAAGTGTGCTCTACCGCTGGTTTTTGATACCTCTCATTGCCAGAATACGGCACTACTGAATGGGTCCCGGACAGCAGCGTGGGCCGGATGCTAGCCCAGGATTTGCCACGAGAAGTCATAAAGAGGGGGTAAGTGAGAAGCGACTTGTATCGCACAGTAGTTTCAGTAGGCGTGCACAAATAATTAAGGAAGAAGAACGACAGTAGTTGTAGAAGTCAGCATGCGTTCCATGTGTGGTTTGGAAGGGCATGTTAAAAAATAGAAGGGTTGATGGTAAAGCATATGCAGATAACCCGATGCGCTACTGCTTCAGACCGTCCAACAGAGCAGCCAGATGCTTATCTACCGAACAAGGGCGGTGTGGGTTTTCCTCTTTCGCAGGGTCAGGTCTGAACTGATTACAAACATATCTATCGTAAAAGGTGCCCATTCCTTCGCAGCCCAAATATGCCTTTGTCGCTAAACTCGACCTGATCCAGCAGAAACTTTCTTCGTTTTCCTAACAGAGGACTGGCCGTACCCATATAGTTGCTTCCCATAGTTCCCCCGCCTGCACTCAATTTTCTAGGGTACATATTTATGCATATTTTTTGGAACTGCTGAGGTGGTCTGTTTTACCTACGTTCAGGGATGCTGAAGTAAAAATATCGCAGTCATTTGGGCATCGCAGCTACGGACTAAGAAAAAACCAAAGTGGGGATAGGAAAGCGCAAGGTGGATGGTGGCTTATGCCATAAAACACAGATCTGTACGTATGGCTCCGTCATTATCAACACCGTATCTCGGCTTTATTAACGAGTGTTGCTTGAAACCTGCTGATGTGAGCTGTTGTGCTGCGTAATCCAGTTGGACAGTCTGTGACGTTGACAGATTTTTATTGCTTGGCGGCTGCGTCCAAATTCCGACATCGGTCATCACCTCCAGACCCACACTCAGGGAAATATTTGAGACCTGCCCCTAATGCTTTCATTCACACGGCAAACGTTGGGTCGGTTGTTGTCTCTATTCGTATCCAGTTCATTACCTACCATAAACCCAAGCTGGTACACAATCCACTCTACTTCTCGCTTTTATTTTTCCAGACGCGGCATTCAGGGGGCACGTTCTGTTACTGGTTCCGCACTTGTAAAGGCAATCCCAGTGTTAATGGCCTTCTGCCCCTGCTAGAACGCCGCTACCCAGATCTGATGGTTGAGTACCTGTTCTTTCAGCCCAAACCACGCCGATGATCGCCTTGGACAATCCTACTCAGATGGGTCTTCTTGAGTGGACAGAAACACGGTTGTTTCTACCGTTGAAATGGCATGCGCCCTATTTCACTCATTTTGCATGGCTTTCCTTCTGGTTTTCATTGATTTCTGTCCATTTATCATGTTTCTATTGTTTTTCATCTATTCGGTTTAGCTCTCTGGTCCATCACGTAACATTTGACGTTTGGAGTATACGGCAATATTTTGAGATCAATCCAGTCAGGCGCGGTAAAGTTCTGCGCCGGTGGTGTACCCACTTATTGCACTTAAACACAAAGCGACACCCGGTCCGCTCCTCACGGACAATGCCGGGAAATTTCGTAAAATTTTGTGAAACGTTTTTCCAAATTGCGTTATCTGACTGGCATGCTTGTGCGTTACGCTTTACTCTGCAGACTCTGAAGATACCTTCAATAATCCAAGGTTGCACTCATCTTCCCATCACTCATGGTTGCGGTTATTCGAAATTTCACTGCACCATCCTTGTAATACTTGATCTTTTCTCGCACACGTACCTCCCAAAGTGAGAACCGCACTTTATTATAATTATCCTTATCAAGATACTCACCTCGACAACTCTCAAAAACGTACCATGTTTTTTGGAAGATCCTTTGCTTCATCCCAAACAGTTGACAGTAACCATACAAATTCGCATCTAAAATGTTTGATCTCGGAAACTTTCTCAACGGTCTCATTCTTGCCGGGAGAAATGGCTCCGTTGCTAGAAAAACCTATCACCCTGGACCAGGCTGGTAACCTTCACTTACCTTCACAAATGTTCAATCACTTTATCCAATGTGGTACTTTTCCCTTCCAGTGAAAAACGTCCGTCATAATCCTCATACATAACAAAAGCATACGACTTGACTCAGCCACTTATAGACCAATCAACCTTACCCTATTGCCTCCAGACTCGCGTAGTGCTTGATTACAAAGTAGCGCACGGAATCTTATGAGCCACAAACTTATCGACATTGGTCAATACGGTTTTTCCAAATTAATTCTTGCGCTATAAGCATGACTGACTGCCTATTTACAATCACAAAGGATGATAACGCCCGAAAAATGGTGTTAGTATTGTACTTGAATGACAAAGACCCTTGATAGAGTACATTGCCGTGGGCCGGTAAACAAGATCCAATTTCATGGGATCACCTAAACTGTGATGTCGCGGTTCACGACATAATTTTCATCCAGAAATCAAGCGAAGCAATTATATTGTTTCGCATTCCACCCCGAGCCAGTGACTATTGGAGTAATCCAAAGCAGTTTTCTAGGTCCCCTGCTATGTTTTTGTGCGTTAATTACGTCGTCAACGTTGTCAGGACCAATGTCCCTTTCCTATTCGCGGATTAAGTATAAATATTTTACACATTCGGCCTGAAACTAGAGGCTATGGTATCACCGAGATAACCCAAGAAGTAATAACCCTTAGAACTTAGGCGGATAAATCGGTGATGTAGTTCCCAGCCAAGAAAAGATGCAACTTTTGCCACAAGTGCACCTTATCCACAAGAAGGCTCAAAATCGGAAGCGAAACCATCCTCATTTGCAACAATGGTTGTTACTTGAGTCTAAACTACTGCTACAGCTTCCATTTTTCGAAAAATACACTTCAGTTGCGAAAGCCAATAAAATAATTGGCTTTCCACTTAGAACCTCAACTCTGAAACTATCCAAAGTACATGTCAGGCCCGTTTTGGAATGTCATTTCTTAATTTGCTCCAGCATGAAGCAGCGCAATAAACTTGCAACTGCAAACGCTTACCTTGCATTTAGGAAAAAGGCTAGTAGGCATTTCGTCAAACCAGATTTGCGAGGAGCGATTTGTAGTGTTGAATCTTGAACCTCCGTGGCTTCAGCCTGCGAAGGTGGAATTAATATCCCTCAAAAGCGTAATTGACGGTAACAGTGACGGTCCAGGTCCTAAGTTCAGAAAGCAAACTCCCTACTCCCTTTGAAGCTCTAAACTCGTCGTTGCAATTAATATAGCAAGAACAGACCTCAAAATATACTTTAGTATTGTTACTATTCTGCTATGTGGAATTTATTTCCGCAACATTTGCGTCTCTTGCCATCGACCAATACCACCTTTGAAAACAAAGTCCTGAGGCCGATGACCGAATCAGTTCTTATTTTTATGTATGATCAACACTTCTCAGAGAGTTGGGAATATAAAGTTCGTTTAGGATTAAGGTAACTACTGATGTAAGTTCTCCAAATCCTAGATCACAGAGGACAAAACCACATAAAAATTATGGTCCTTGATTGGTGAAGGATGCTGGATTCCGTGGCAAATATTGCCGCGATAAATTTCCATTTATTTTGGTTTCCCCTTCCAAAGATTATTTCCCGATAGGTATTTCGTCTGGCAACATAAAGGATATTATCCCTATGCCTAGTGTTACCGAAGCCAGTTTCTCTCCCCGCAGAGATTTCATCTGATGATACATTTGAGATTATTTCCATTCTCTTCCCAACCTATCTTTATTCACTTTCACGTGCTCAGTTAAATCTGGCAAAAACATTGTTCCTAGATTACCCAGCTTATCTTCTTGAAAAATGTTCCGTATTACACAAGCGATGCACTACGGCATAAGCCACCACGTTCCGTATGTTTACTCATTCCCATTCTTGTTTTCTTCAGCCCGTACATGCCAAAACACAAATGACCGCGGCATGTTTACCTCAACATCAAATGTGGGTAAATCAGACCACCCGCGCAGTTGCAAAAATGACACGCGGGTGTATAGTGATGGGCGTGTGTGGTCCGAAAATTGTCCTTGACGTAAATTAAATATCACCCCTTGCTTTGGCGAGCACTGTTTTGGATAAGTGAGAATAAACAGCCACAGAAAATTCGTCCATGTAGGAGGATTTCAACTTTAAGAATGTCAGACGGGCGCAGGAATCACACTTTTCGCGATCAGTGTTTGTGAGCAACAGCTTGAGCGGCAAATGAACCGCTGTATTCCTCATTTTTGTGACGGTTTTCTGCACTCGTTTTCTCCTTATGTTGCCGTTTTCAACATTTTGTCTTTCAGGTTCCATCACGAATTGCTGTCTTCTTCCATGCGCCTTCGAATAACTTGCCGTTTCTTGATGCGTCTCTTCATCAAGATTTTGGAGTTAACCTTTCTCACAACTACTTCCCGGTAAATTGCCCCCAAATTCATCCGGACTTCCACTTTCCCCGTGCTAGGTCGTCTAAACCAGCTCCCGTAATCCAATTGATAAACCGACACCTAATCCGCCGAAACGATTGCACAAATCACGTGCCCCGCACTGCATCTCTTTCTGTCACCAGCTTTTATCCATTTTAGTTAGATCCGTCTCCTGCTGTAGACTCGAGCAGCAGCAAAATAGAAGACATGTTAACCTGATTTTGATGATGGTCCTAATCAAAGTTGCCTCTTCCGTACATTCCGGCTACTGCAACGTCGTTCCTTCAAGTTGCTTTGTCCTGCATGTCACCCCTACTCACCTAGAGTGCCTTCATAGGTTTCCCTTTAGCAGTATGTGCTTCGTCGACACCTGATCTCCTACTGGGGACGTTGCGCAATGATTCGCTCTCAGACCATCCTACAACAAATAATTTTTGAATGTGAACTTTCGCACGTTTCCTTTTCGTCTTTTTATGAATTACAAGCCAAATAAGTTTGTCTCTGAGTTCCCCTTCCTTGTTTGCCCCTTGTTTTAGCCCGATCACAAACGCCTATCTTTAGCAGCCCGAAATTCTTCCTTTGCTGTCTCTGTGTTTTCGACTGTCTTCGTAACCCTCTTTTTGTAGTCACCGCTGTACACCGGCCCTGCACCAAGCAGGGATCAAGCCGATTGACGTTGACATTGAATGCCGTGCACCCATCAGCAGTGCTGCGCATGGTTTTCTGCGTTCTTGTCGCTTATGTCTTGTGCGAACTGGATCGTTGCGTTCAGATGACTTTTCTCTCTTCACACTTTTGCAACGGAACAACGGTCTCTGGAATACCAGTAATAACTCAAAGATGATAGCGCCCACAGAGGTGGATTCAAATTTCTGCAATTACCATTGGGAAAACTCTGGACAATCATTTGACCCAGAAGTCACTTCTGTCACATACAAACTGTGCTGAAGTGAATACATGCACTTCAACTCAGGTCATCGGGCGCGGGTTTTTAGTTAGAAGGTCATCGAGGCTGCCGATGGTAAATTCCGTGAGTTTTCATGAACTGTTGAACAAACCAATCCAGATATATCCTCAGGATAAGGATATGGTTTATTCTACATATGGTTTACTATTTCAAGACTCTTTTATAGGCCTTATTATTTTTGTCTACATTTTCCAGTTGGTCACTTGCGCCGCAATTTGTCAAACAGAAATTAATCTTTTAATTTCTTTTAAGTTTCACTACCACTCTATTACCAGAAATCAGAAATGTATATCGAATCTTTTAATAGACGACTCCTTTTATGTAAAAACCGCTTGTGAACAGCGCTGTTTCAGGCGTCCTTGGATTTGGTCTATTGGATGCTCGGCTATCAGTTGTTCTTCAGATAATTCCCAAAGTGAAGCTTTTAAAATTTTTGCCACCTGTTAATTGCTGTTACTAGGAATTAGGGCAAAATTATGAGAATCGGACACCCAAATGTTGCGCTTCTTTGATACGTCGAATTGAATTAAATAAAGACATGCTTCAATGCCGTCACACTCACTGGTTGTAAAAAGTTTGCCGTATGAACGCAAAGATAAGCAACCTTAACCTCTTGAACATCAAAAACCTTGTCTACGGCCTACACAGATTTTTTGATCCTCCGGTTAACCATAAAAATCGGCGGAAAACCCTGTTGAAAGTAACTGTTTTTATCCGCTTGATGTGCACATAAATACCAACGTTACTCTACTATAGTACTTCAGAGTGTGCAGATAATTTCATCAGTTGCTAGTTGATTTCCCAAAACACTTCCAGGTCTCATCGGATACTTCTATTCATCTCCATTGCCAACTTTTTAAGAATGAGTATTAAGTCGGGAATTTCTTCCTTGGGTCTGCTAAATGGATAAGTACAAATACCTCCTGAATGACCCAAAACTACAAAGGGGTATTCCATTGGTTTACTGCTGAGTGACCCCTTTGAAACAAGCAATGGGTCACTCGGTGGACGGTTGAATAACATTACCCAGCTTTATAATGACGTATGTCATCTAGAGTAAAGACGCGCTTCATTATATCTGCACGTTGTGTACGGCTCTTGCCAACGTTCAACGCCTATGCAAGGATATAATCTAGCCCTAGGATAACTCACTGAACGGTTTTTGCACTCAGACGATTGTGGGCCAACGTGCCTGAGCCTTTTAGCTACCCATCTTCCCAAAGCCAAAGACTCGCGGTGCTGTGGTAAAACGATCCAACGAATAAGGCGACACGTATGCTCCCGTAACTTCGCTCCTGGTCACCCATGTTCATTTTGGAAGTACAAACGACAAAGGCTACGTCTAAGTGGACCATAAACTGATGGCAGATTGCTCATATGTGGGCGCACAAATGAATCCCCAAAAGCCAATTTAGAAAATATTTTTATTGCGGTTATAAGTATTTACACTAAAAGTCGTTGCAGATGTCCAGCGGCAAAGCAGTATCCTCTTTTTCTGTGGCTTGGATTGTGAATGAAGCGGAAAGAGAAAAGCGTAGTCATATATTTTACTCTCGTGTGTCTCTAAATTATATGGCATGACAGTAGTGCGACGCCCGTGCTTATCTACAATAGGTGCCCGATTCAATCTGTTTTTCGCATCGGACTGCTGCATTGTTGGGCATGAGCTTTGGATCCACATTTGAATTATTTTACAATAGTCTGCAAAGCTGTATTTGAGAAATTACTCTGCATTGTGTCATTTATACATATGTTCAATCCCGTTTCATACCTTCATTCGTTCTTAGGAAACATTAACTGACTAAGCTTTGTTCCTATCAACAGTTGTCTCCTGTTTGCTTCTCTCCAGTTTAGGTGGTTGAGAGAAAAATCCCAGAACAAAGTCCTCAAGATCTCTTGTGCAATCATCTACGGAGGTACCTCCCAACGAAGAAAGGCGTTTCAACCATAGTTAATGTCTAAAAAAATGTCCGACATGACCCACCTTGTTCCTGAAAACTGCGTCAGCTTGAAAGTCCTCCAAAAGTTGCTTGTTCTATGTCAGTCTCGTTGCGGGAATAATCATTGACACTAAGTGGAAAATTTCCGGCATTTTCAACGTGTTCAAGAAGGGAGGCGATGTCGTTTCGGATGGCGTTTATATTATTGACTCTTGCTTTCGTCATCCATTCGTTACACTTTAAGTGGTAATAAAATTACCGTGTACTTACCCAAGAGGTTACGAATATTTTCGTTTATGAGGTTCATTTTCAGCATCGTGTTTGCGATTATTGAAGACATAGTCCCTGTGCGCCTGCATGCAATTGACGACAAGTCAGTATGAAAACTGCTGTTGGGAAGTACGATTCTTGATTTCGATTTGTGCCAACGGCCTTACTTGTGGTTGGCCTTTTGGAATTGGCAGTCATCACCATCACCATCGTTCAGCGTTAAATAGCAAGCTATAAAAAGAGTGAATATCCAGGAAGAACAGGGGTGGACCTACACAGACGGCAAAAAATAAGATGTTGCAATAGGCAACATAAAAAGCGTATAAATATGCAGGCGCATTCTTTCAGTCATTGTAATTTGATAGAAAATGACAACTCGATCGCCACTGTTCACGGTTCATTGTCACACCCTTCAATGTCTCCAACCAGCTGGTTGGCGGGTCTTTCGGACATCAACCACGAAAGCATGAGACAACTAATTTACCTAAGTTTCCTGTGCATTTTCTCACTTCACATTGTCAAGTCATTTGCTGACCTCTGCATGGCTTCTTCCATTCCTTGAGAAGAACGACAATAAGGCAAGTTGGACAATTGTTTGACATATGCAACGCGTGACCCAACCGGCTTAGTATCCTAAGTTTCATAGGCTGAAATAAGGTATTCTGAGAGACAGCATCTAGTGTTAGTTTTTTGACCATATTACTTACCCGGCCTCTTCATCCAATCCTAGCGATACTACGTAGAGATTGGTAGTCGAAAACCTCCAACCGACGAACATCGCCCACACGCATACTCCACGTCTCGCAACCGTACAACAGAACTGAACGCACTGCAGCACAATACACACGACCTTTCGACTTCAGCGAAATATCAGGCCGACGCCACAAGTGCTTCAATTTAGCGTAAGCTGCACGAGCCCTGAATATACGCATACTTACCTCCAATCCCGAGCTACCATCGTTAGACACGCAGCTACCAAGGTAGGTGAAACGGTCCACCATTGTTATTTAATCTCCGTCCAGTATCAAGTTCGGCGCTGTTGTCGTCCAGTCCAGTAACAGTACTTTGCACTTTGAAGGTGCAAAGCACATGCCAAAAAGAGCAACCGATCTCGACAGTCTATCTAGTGCTTATTGTGCATGGTCCGCAGACTCGAACAGGCACACGACGTCGTCTGCGTAATCTAGGTCGCATAGCTTTCCTCCATTTCCCAGTTCGACTCTTACATCCCGGAGACCTCCTAAAGCATCTTCCATCACCTCGTCTATGATGAAGTTCAGCAGGAATTTCGAGCGCCGCTAGTCGTTTTGAATGAACTTGATAGTTCACCGTATACTCTCACGAGACCATGTTCGCAACCAGGCAGGCAAAACGGAAGGATTTTCCAAAGGGAAATTTCAACATAGATGTTAGTAAGGTTTTCTTTACAGTGATCGGCGATTGATTGAGGCCATCTCCGATTTTGCTTCCTCGAATGCCATTGTTGGCAATGGAGGCAGTGATGGAGGTGATGTATGTTGCTTTCATCTAGGTTCTTCATCTTCGTTACTGAAGTCGGTTGTAAACCACTGTCTTTTACTGTCAGTGGCGAGATGTTATTACATGAACCATCTGTGGCTTCTTGGCACCCAAAAAGCGCTCCGTTGAGTTGGTAGTGAACAGTTTGCTTTCTACTTCAAGCGTTTGTTGGTATCAAGTGACCTCCTTTTAAGCATCTATTTATGCAAACTTTAGTAATTGATGATTACTAGTAAGCTTATGAATTTCGACCTCTTACATGTCATGACAACCCACTAAAATAGCAAGTTTTGAAAACTTTCTTAAATGAATATTTGGTGGTCAATTTTCACGTTACGTTTTTATTTAATCAAATGCCATTGAAAACGTTAAATTCCATGTTAATCTCCCATGTAAGCTGTGCCTGTTGAAAAGAGGGGAGGGGGAACTAATTACATAAATTAAAGAATTTTCGGAAATCCAATAGGAATTCACAGCTGTTCAAGGACAGCTTATCTAAATATGGCATCATAAAATGGTTTTCTTGCAAATTATGCATTGTAACTATATTATTCTTGAATGATCCTTTGGTGTCACTCGGGGTTTCGCCGAGTGCTTTTCTATGCTGCTTAGGGTCATCTTGTTTTCCTGTGCCTCACCTCCAACAGGCCTGCCACGATAGTAGATTTTTATAGGCTCTCTGTTGAGTATCCTCAACAAATATTAGAAGTACTCTGCAGATGCAGATCACACAGAGGCCGTTGACTGGGATACGGACTGTCATGTTCATAGTTACGACTACGGACTGCAGTAAGCGGATACATTCATGCAAAACTTTCAGCCATTTTTCAGAATTAGGTACACTACCAGGAAGAATTCTATATTTGATCTTGGTGATATGGAAGTTTGGTATCGTGGAAACTCACCAGTTCCTGCCTGTCGATCCAGTTGATCGTTTTTTCCTCGCTACTCAGTGGAAACGTCATTTTGTGGGCACTTGTTAAACACATGCAAAACGTGATGTATGGCGTACAACATTCAAGTACTTGGAAGAAGCGGCAGCCGTAATGGTATGGTCTCTTGAAACGACAGATGTTAAGACTTCGTGATTCAAGATGCGAAGTGGAATTATTGACTTTTGCTCTTTCCTGTACTCACGTTTTACCTCTGGAGGCTTGCAAAGGGCCGACCGTGGTTTTAACATGAGCTATATTGAACGTTTAGCATCAGAGACCCTGCATGTTGGCGTCTTTGGGATCCCCGAATTGGATGTGAAGGAACATGGTTCTAGAATTTGGTATGCGCTAGAGAAATGGACATAAGAGAAGAGTCCCTTCTATGCGTTTGATCAGGACCTAGTTACACCACAAAAACAGCCTAATAATTGCCAGAGACTCTGAATGCGAGGTTTGTCTGCTACATCGTAAACTGAAAGAAACGAAGTACTGATTAAACCAATGTACATAAGGCAGAGGTACTTCCGCACCGATACATCTCGTTCCGCACAATAAAATCACTCTTAATGTGAATACTGTATCGCTTGTGCTGAATAACGGACTTCATAATGGAGAGGACGTTCTCTGTGAGGTTTTCGAGCCTCGGAATAAGCTCTAGGCTGATGTTCCACGTGGTTCTTCTCTGCCATAAATCAACGGTTTGCCGTCAGCTTACCTGTTGTCTTGCCTGATCTACGCCAATAAACTCAGGTGCTGGTAAATAATCGAATCAAAGGTAGGCATGACAGTTCCATAATCTTTCATTGAAATGTATATAGTGCCATCCAAAATCTCTTTGTGTATATCCTAGCCTGAAAAAAGAATCTAGTGCGGTATATTATCCTGTTGAACATCTAATCCAGAGAATCAAACCTGAATGAAACCTTTGGTTCTTGGTTTTTCATTTATAAAAACGGCCTTCGCTAATTATCTAGTACTCTTAAAAGATATGTGATCGAGAACCAAGCAGGTTTCTGCTCCGGTATGGGTTGTACCGACCAAAGTTTTACTTTGCAACAGATTTTAGAAACGACGCAAATGTTTTATAGACAAACGATCTTTGTCCGTTTTGTTTTGAAAGCGGCATTCGGCCCAGTCGGTAGTGTAATTATGTGGCGTTAACACTCACTGAAGGATGTGCCAGAGAAATGTCGTCTTGCTTATCCGATCTCTACAGGCCAACAGGCTAGGCCCACATCGTGATTCTCCGCCCGAGTTTACCACGAGAAGTGGTGTTCGTCGGAGTTGCCTCTTTTCATCTGTCATTGAGATAATTATGGAGTTAGGCCTATCCTCATATGAGAATAGTTACATCGAGATTTTCTCAGACAGGTAACTGCTTGACTTAAAGTATGAGGAAGACGTTGTGATACTGTGTGAATATTCAAGTAAGTTGCAAGTTTTCTCGATCATCTGAACGATAGTGTAGGTTTACTTGGGAAAGAGTTTGCACCCCTGAGTTGCAAGGTACCTTTGCAGAACTGGATTGGATCGAAGCCGAACCTTGTTATTGCAGAAAAATAACTAGATGAGGCCAATAAATTTAGGCACCTGAGTAGATGTATCCCACTTCTCAGTGATACATCATTTAGTTTCCTCGCGCATACATATGGTCCGGTTTTTATTCACCAGCATGAGGTATATTTGGCGTTCTCATGACATCCGGTTATTGATCAAAGGTCGGGTATGCCCGACAGCGGTGGAGTTGGCACTGCCGTGCGGCTCCGAAACATGGCCATTAGAAGTAAAAAATGTGCAAAGACTTTTGGTGTTTGGCTACAGTTGTCTTCGTGGAATTGCAATAATATGGCGAGAGACGTAGATGAATAACTCAAAGGTTATGCAAAAGATACTGGATTTTAAGATGCAGTCTTTAGAATAATCACGGAATATGAGTAAGTTAAGATAAAGGGGATTTGCTTTGTACATGTCCACAGAAAGACTGCCTCGTTGTACAGTTTTCTTTGAAAGAAGTTTTAGTTAAAAAATGATTTGACGTGACCAGTCGACGACATGAAAAAAAGTAAAACACTTTAGACAGTGGATTGAATTGTTTGGGTGAATTTATACTATCAGGTCAAGACCCATGAGATCCCCTTTGTAGAGATTCGAATGATTTTGCAGCGTTCAGAAATCGAGATTCCTGAATGAAAGCTTTATTCAACAAACAACTGAATTATGCAATCTAGAATGTCAATAGAAAAGAAATGTTAGCGATAAACAAATAATACGACATTATACCTAGCTGCTTAAATGCCAACTTTAGGGGGTGACAGAGAATCACGTGTACGACTGAGTGCGCTTTTCTTGTACAGAAAGGGGTATTTGACCTGTGTTTGCATATCATCAGAGTAAACGAACTCAGTTTTGGTATGGAACGACTGTTTGAATAAATTTGTTTTTATTTGATCTGTACGCGTAGATGAGCGGGCATTCGTAGCTAAAGTATTTTTGGCATACGTAGGTTTATGAAGACAGTGTCTTCTTTTCCATCGTGAAAACGAATATGAAAGTATTAGGTTTGCAGACAGACATCTTCGCGTTATACAAGGATCTGGCTCTGCGAAGCAAGAATACTCGTCTAGGCGGCAAGCCAAATAATGCAAACAATTGAGAAAAACAATTAATTGCACTGAATGTAGACATCAGCAAAGGCGAACGGAAATCACAAATGCTCATCAACAATAGTTAACGGATATTTTCTGTTTGAAGAAGAAGACAAAGGCTCCTTAAAGTCGACATTCAGCCTTACGATTGGATAGATAACCTTGGTAAAGGTCCCTTCTGCCTTTTGGATTCTGGCTTATACTTTGATGCACACAGTGCAGCAGCATGTGACGGATCTTAATTTTTCTAGAGAAACAGGGATTTCTTTGAAAGAATAAGGTGTAACATTAGGGTTGCATTGGGATGGCACAAAGAGCTGTGTAGTTCTTGAAGGTCAATTGAATTTGGGGGTGCTGCACAACAAACCCGCAAGAAAACGTAGCCCGCTATATTGCCTTTTCCTATTTAGTAAATAATTTTGAAAGCGTAGCATTGAAGATGGATACGCCATGTTTGTATTTTATCATTTTTACTTTACTATTGTGAACATGAATGAATATAAAGAAAACTGACTTCTGATCGGTGGTAACTGTTAATCTGCAACCAGCACTTTCTGACCGACTCGTTAGTAGTACGCGATTTTTTTAATCCCTCAGTAGTGCTGCTCACTAGCTGATAAAGACGGAGGAAATGAAGCAACTAATCGTTCAATCTATGTCGGGGTGGCAGCCATAGCAAGGTCAAAAGCGTCAATCTCCACAGCGGGATGTGCAAACTCATCAACAGACGCAACAGTAGATCTTGTGGTTTATTTTTCGACTGCTTCCAAACGGCTAGAGGAAGAGGAAACCAATAGTTCTCAATAAGTGGGCGAATTTCGTCAGAGGAGGGGGAGGTACACGATAAATAATAGGAAAACATTCTCACACTACTTTACTGGGATGTGAAGTCCGTGGGGATGGGTATGTTGTGCAAAGCTGGAGTCGACCAGAATCGGGGCCGTATGGCGCCCTCATCGCCATTAATTGTTATATTATACTTCCAAGCAGTCTCTTAAAGTCTTTATTTTGTAATCGCGCAAACCGTTGCTTTGTCGAGACAAGTTAAATAAGAACCAAACCAAACAGGAACCAAGACTAAATGGTGTCAGAAGTGTTTTCTATTGAGATTTTATAACCAGTCAATTGAACTATTTGAAAATGGACGCCGTGATGTAGCTTTCCGAACTCCCGGAACTGATCAGGGTCTTCAGTGAAACGCTATTAATAAGAACATCATCTACAGTATGAGGGAGACTACTGGGTGCCGCAGTGAGAGTTATTGATGACAAGAAGTTCTGGATTTACGAAGCGATGTATTTTAGCGGACCGACAAACCTCCACGTAAGGACCGTTCTCGCCGCACGCATTGCAGACAGTGTCACTCGCAAGAATTAGTGATCTTGCATGCCTGCGAAAAACACAGGAGAAGCACTTGCTGGAGCAAAACATATAGCTTCAGAAATGATGGTGTTTTTTGACTGCGGAATTTTAACTACGGGTTTCTCGATTCGATTCCGACGATGTAAGTGCTGCAAATGAGTTCTGATCGATATGATTGTGACTGGGATTGAGCCACTTCGAGAGCCTGTACTTGGTCAAAGCTCTCTTGTAGATCAAGCAAAAAGTTTACTTGTAGACTACAACTTATCATCTGTGCCTGAAACCCTCTGGTCAATGCATTTCTGATGGCACCTTGATATTTATCCGCCATTACTGATTTGAAATCACAATATTTGGCCAGCGGTTTGGGCTTTTAAGTAAAGTTATTCAGATTTTCACTAGTCTGTTGTTTCCACGCAGTCATTATAAGTGGAGCAAAAATATCGTTATTCGGTTTGATGTGCAGGTTGTGGGGATTTATTTAGCAGACTGATAAGTTACGCAAACTAAGGGGCAATCACGTGCTTTGGGAGATACATAGTTAGCCGGTGTTCTGAGTTTGTAAAGATGAAGTGGTTTGACACTATCCAAGAAGTAAGTACATGTACCCAACTAGTGAACGCACTGCTTTGATGTCATTGTAGAATTGGGATCGCCATCGAAAGGTTCGGAGCTTAAAACCCGATCCATTGTTCGTAAAACAAATTGTGCAGATCTGAGTTGATCTTACGGCGTTCAACTTCAGAATTCGAGAGCCATGAATGAAGGCTTTATTCAATACACAAATGAGGTGTGCAATCTGAAACGTTTATAGAGAAAACATGTTTGAACCGTAGACAAATAATGCAACATCTTCTCCAGGCAATGGTTAGAGACAGTAGGTGATATGGCCTAGTGTCACAGTCAGTGGCGTTCTTGCCTTCGAAACCTTTCTTCTTCCATGCAGATTTCTAACTTACTACCTTGCCGTTAGTTTTCACTATTCCTAGTTATTTTTTATTTTTGATCTTATGGTGCTATGAGGTAGCAGTGTAAATCAGAGGACAGTGATGCACTATTAATGGTTGTACGGACTGAACTGAGGTGGGTCTTTGCCTCAAAAAGATCCATTCTAAGATAAATCTGTCGGTCTTTTGGCTGGTCGAGCCGCGACATTTTCCAAATGTTGTATGCGTCGTGACTGCTACCGCAAATGACGTATGATTGTTCTATTGTTTGGATAAAGAATCTAGAGCAAGTGCAATTCTTCACCAGGCAACTCGTCTACAGGTTACATTAGAATAGGTATGGCAGCCCCCCTAAGGTCTTGATGACTGCTTGCTGCGCATTGCAGGTGGTTTTGTGGGGACGTGACCAGTTCGACAAAGGCTGGGTCCAGAACTGCACGGCATATTCCTCTTCAAACAGATGACCGTAAGTATGGCTATTCTTTGACAATGGAGAAAATACAGTCAGCTAACTTGCCTGTCGTGTATCTTCCGTCATTAAAAGTGACCACTATATCGAGCGTCCTACCGTCAATGGATCTTCTTGATGCACATTTGGAGACGTTGGGGATGACCGTTTTTTTCTGAGATGAACTCTCCCTGAGTCGAAGTCAAGAAGCTTAAGCAAGATAGGCTCTTTTGTCCAGTAACATTAATAAGGAATAGATAAATGGATGGAGTAACTCTTTGTATATCGCTCTAAGTAGCTTCTTCAATGCACAAGCAAGGTCGTTCAAGAAGATGACGGCAGGCGAACAAATTCACAACTAAAAGACTAAATCAAACCTGCTGCTTTCCATCAAAGAATAAATTCGAAACTGACAAACTAAATACACTAATTTTTTTCAGGAAAAACACCAGTTTTGCGTTAAATAAACGAGAAATTGGATTTTTTCCGCACAGCGGACACTGTCGTACAGTTTAAATAAAATTCACCTCCAAGCATTAAATCTTCCCTTTATCAGTTCTCAGGTTGTCCCCTAATTGGCCTTTCTAAATGTTCACCCTTCTGAAATGTTCTTGCTCACAAAGATATGAACGCTCTGAGGATTCCTTATGTGTAAATGTTTTGTCATTGCTCCTGGCCATGAGCTAACGCAATCAACATGCAAACCGTCATTAGTCGCCAAAACATCCCAAAAGTGGCGTTTTTCTATAACGCATTTGGAAAATAAGCATTTTCTAGTTAGCTCTTCTAACCTTCCAACTGGGATGTTTCGGCATTTATTTTTATTCACTTCTGAGACTATTTGGGGACCAAATAGAGGTCACATGTGTTCTACTTTGCTGCTTATTTCCACATGTTACGGTTGCTTTAGTGAGTGACGCATATGAGTTTACTATGAAGGATGCCCAAATGCCCTTCTGTGCCATTTGAGGCTACTTCGATACATTTGAATTCATTCTCGAATTCAGCATGTTTTACCAGCTAATCTAGTCAACGTGGCGGGACATGCAATAACCCGTCGATGGTCTTTTGTGGGTCAAGTACAAAGCATTGCGACTGATGGGTTGTTTAAATGCTCAATACTTTTATTAAATTTTAAAACATCTCACTGTTTTGCTTGAAAATGCAGAATTAGCTACTTCAGTGCAATGTTATATTTTGAATTTGTGCTGCAAATGTGTGATACATATTTTGGCTAGGACAAAACTGTGAGCAGATCTTGTGCCACTAGAACCATTACGAGGGAGATGAACAAAGAGCTGGAGGGAAGAAGAAAGAAGAAATCTCGCTGAGTCCATTACACACTTTTAAATCAGCAATCATCCATTGACAAGCATTTCTAACGTGAACTTTAATGGGTTGAACTGGTTGCCGTAAATTTAGAAGCAAATAATGATTTCCTCTTACTGGTCATCCCTTTGAGTGGTCACTTGCTTATTGTGAAGAAAGATCACTCAGATGTACAGTCAAGAGGTCCTTTTGGTGTAAGGAAAGGGGATATCTAATAGTAATACCCTTACTACTTGGGCAGCATAATTCTTTGAAAAGGAAGCAATAGTTCGATTGTCGTAGCCACTTTTATCATTCTTATCCTGTGTTCAAATTTAGGTTGCTTATCATTACTACCAAAATTCCGAGAAATCTGTGCGGCCACAGTTAGGGCTTCTCAAGTGAGTAGTAATGCACCGATGAATCGTGGAAATTTTATCCTTGTTTTGGCCTTCAACTTACTTTATTTTATTATTTTGGAGTTTTTCGCCTAGCAATATGTGGTATCATGAGAAATCTTGCGCCGAGGTCCCAGTTCGACGGTTGAGAGATCGGTCATTTCAAAAGTTTGTTTGTAGCCATAGATGACATTACTGAAAAGATGATAGCATTAATAGCGAGATCCCAGAAACGTCCTGCCAGTGGGCCGTGTCTGTGACATGTCCGCAAAGTCCAGTTTTTCATCCAATCATGTAGACTTCTAGTTGGCTCTAAAAGATTGCCTGAATTTAATGAGATTTGTTATTATGTTTGGTGGTAGTGATTATCACTACCAAGTCGAGCTACTTGTTGTAGTGCGTCTTTGGGGGATTAAACAAGCCTAACCTATACACCTCTATCATCCACATTTTCAAGCTCTTTATTCGCTTGAAAGAAAAAGCTGTAAAACAGTCAAGCCTGGTGTAGATACTTAAAAAAGTCTACATTTGTTTGGGGCTGTGCATTACTGAGGTCGAAGTTTAGGTACTCTAAAAGGTAGCTTCCAGCCAAACTTGGTATCAAGAGTGTCACCCTGTCTATTTGAGCTTACACCACATATGTCACTGACGCTGTAAAAATGCTTATCAAGTTAGTGTGAGACTGCATTGTTCAAATGTAAAAATACCGAATGCGAAAACAGTCGCATTAAAAAAATTGGTGACGTTATGGGTGAAACAGCGGTCACTTCACGAATAGAAAGTTAAACGGTTGTCCAAACGGTCTCTTGTGACTTGTCCTTTAAGGTGCGAGATGCAGCCGAAATTTCACGCAAGAAACAACCAGATCCGTCCAGTACGAAATAAGATGCGATATGTTTGACTTTCGCTAGGGATTAAGATAAATGAAACTAGGAATAATGAGTCGCATTGCGAGAGTGATGAATCAAAGCTCTTGAAATTTGAAAACCCGGCAGAAAACGTTCAAAAAATGATGTATTAGATTGCTGTCTTCTTTTCTGTAGCTAAAATTGGAAAATTTCTAGTTTGCTTGCTTCCGAAGTCAATGAAATTCCACAATTTTCCAATCCTAAAGCACCTATGAGCGACATTTAAAATTTATTAGGTCGAATCTGAAAAGCTTTTGGGCTGGAATTTAAAACAGTGCTATCAGTGTGGATTTCGATGACATTTTCTACCTGTTTTTACTTACTGCTAAATTGTTTTGTTCTCTTTCGAATGTCTTGTACAAGGCTGAGTAGAAATGTTCACTACTACTGGAATTTCACGTAGTTTTTCTGAATTTTATATTTACAATTTGTTTGTCTTGAAAATGAAGGGCATAGTCAGTGATTGACACTTCAACTTACAGAACTATCTCTGGATTATTGAAATGATGCCCTAATAGGTGGTATTTCTGCTGACGTCGGAGTGGTCTAGGGCTACCACGCGGAAAAGATCAGATTTCCAATCTTAGGTCTACCGCTTGTTTGGTGGTATGCGGCAACTAGCTACCACCGGCTTTGTTACCAAGCCATTGCTCTTAAATTTGTCTGCATTAACAATTTGCAGGTAAGGGATGATGACTCGCAATACTCACTACTCAGAGTAAAGGGTAACATAACCGGGACCACAATGCATCTTTTCCGTAACACGCCAAGTTGAGGAAATGACCATTTGGAAAATCAGTCAGCAGTGAACTAGTAATGGAAGTATTTGATTAATGTGTAGATATAAACTATTGGCTTTTGATTAGTGAACGTGGTTTTTTAGCTTGATTTGGCAATCTCTTCTGAAATTTGCGAGAACCAACGACGTCAAGTGTAAAATAGATGCAACTGAATAAATGCAACTCAATGCCTGGACAACGGTAGTGGATTACAGTCACGCGTTTTATGATAGTGAAAGCAAACATTTTTCCACTATTCATGAATTTAAAAGAATTTCAACATTTTTTGTATTGAAAAACATGGCGACTGGGACATTTTGAAAACTTACACTATAGTCTGTTAACGGGTGACCATAAAATAGAGACATCTGAACTGTTTTCTGTAAGCACCTAACGGAATACAAAAAGATATAGTTTGACAGTGTTATGTGCAGAATGATGGTGTTAGAAGTTGTCGAGGGGGCACAAGCTTGCAAAGATAACTGACCGGAAAAAACATTTGATCGATTTGAAGTTGCGACACTCATATTTATCAATAGATACAACTTTTTAGGAATGTAATATACAAAATCGTTTGGGAAATATCATCACATTCTCTACAATCTAGGAAAAAGAACCATTTTAACTGGACTCGATAGATAATGGTTAGTGGTTTCGTTGCTATGCCACCACATAAACATTTACGTTGCTTGAAGTCATGGTTAAAATAAACTGCTGAGTCGAATATTATTTGCAAAGGATTCCAGTGTGCTCTTTGTTTACCAACAATCGTCATCTATTTTCACACGCTTTTATACGACGCACACATTGTTTGCAAAAGCTAAGGGGAACGTCCTGTAAGTGTAACCAAACTTGATACTGTACGCATTATCTGTGTCATCACACCAGTTCAAAGGATTAGTCGAATGATAGACATGAGGCTGCAAGCAAAACCTGTCACCTGACGAAATTCAATTTTCCGACAAATTCTGTCAAAATACCGAAATAAGGTTATTCAGCAATGATATACTTCACTTGATCCTGTTACGAAACCATTTTTATAATCCAGTGCTTTTTACACTGATACTGGAGGTTAATAGTTCATTGCCCGTATTCGTAAGTAAGGGATTTCTATTTCGGCTGATTTTTCCTTTTGCTTGAAGTCTTGCATTGATCTATCAGAAGATAACTGCCTTTACTGATCAAAAACCAGTGTTATTTAGATATCTGGGATAAAGTGATGCTAAGCTTGATAATTTCCGTCGCACTCTTGGAATTCTTTTCAGCTCATTTTTACTTCACGAACAACCTATAAAGCTTACCCGGTAGAGTGTTTGTTCCCATTTTTGGAAAGTTTTATCATGAAATACAACGAGCCTAACTCATATTCAAAGAACGTGGGCGCATCCATCATGAGTGTCGGCGATTGTACAAAGGAAAGCGAGGAAATTTCATTGCACCATGCAGTGTTACTATTAAGTGAACTATTGCAAAATGGTCCGCATTTCCTTGGAACTATGGTTTGCTCTTGTCAGTCTTTGCTAGATAGAAGTACCGTTTGGAACATGGCATAGATGCATTTCTGAAGACCTGTTGCAATCAAGAGGAAGTAACTGTACATCGTTTCGACGACGAATTAAGAACTAATACTGTGCAGTGAACAGTTTCAAACATATTATTTTATTTTAGAGCACCTTCGCGTGCCATCAGTACATCTATTTTTGATGTTATGTTTCATGTAAAAATACAAAATTGACAATCTACTACCAACTGCTCTTGATTGGTTTCGCCGAATGGATGAAATAGTGGCTCTATTGTTTTTTGTTTCTTCTACGAAAAATAATATTTTGGGCTGATTGTTGGCTTTTGAAGGACCTAGTTAGTTATGTGGTTGTCTACTAGCGTTGAAGACGTTGTGTTGTTTTTATCAATTATTTTTGTTTACTCAGGCGGAGTCTGATATTTTGGAGTTTCTGCAGAGTTACTATGGAAGAAACCGAGGAATCTATGATCTTCCGCTTTTGGCAAATAAAAACGAATAAATAGCTTGTCCGTGCTAAGTTTGGCTGGTTGTGTTAGCACTTTAGGAGACGTTTTTCTTCAAATGCTTGTCACAACTTTGGTTGAACCGGGCATTTTTCTGCATTACTATAATGGCTTGCTAGTCTTTCAAAACAATGAAGTCATTCATATCAGAAGCTAAAGTAAGATCATGATTGTGAATAAAGTTTCCACGCTTTGAAGGAATACCCCCAAACCGGACATCTTTGGATAAATAATATTTAAGTTTACTTTAGGTTTCGAATGACTATATACCATCATCATCGCAGTAAAATTTAGGTAATTTACTGATCTAACCTGCAAGGGAATCTAAAGTACTCATGAATGGTTCTAAATGGGACATCAACTATATTTGGGTTTAGTCATCCCAGCAACAGTACGGTACCTGGTATTGACTGAAAGTGGGGGCTGTGCGGCAGTTTGCTTGTATCACTCTTAGACCGATCAGAATATCTGGGTACGACTGTATTCATGATGCTGACCCTTCGAGCCTGAACGTTGGGAATTCTAAGGGGCACAACCTTTAGTCGAATATTTTCTCTCACTTCCGGTTGTGTTTGGCGCTTGACATGATGGGCTCCAGCTGCATCAGCAATAATCTGAATGGAAGTTAAAAAACCGTTTACTTCCTGTAAGCCTAGCTTGATGCCTCCACTATCATGAGGAATGGTTACAATCCCCAATCGTCCGTACAAATGAGGAACTGTGGCAGCAAAATCGATAAAGACTGGTTAAATGAACCAGAATCAGTGATGAGCAAGGAAGAGAATATTGGAAACTATTCGTGATGAGTTCAGAGTATTTGGATGGAGGGAAATTATCATAACCTTAGACGAATCCTTTTATCAACAGATCACCAGGTGATGAGTACCTTATTTTGATGACCGGCCGTTTTCAACATGTTCACGCAGCCGGCCTGATTCAGCGTATATTATCAGAATGAGTGAAGAATGTGAAACGATTTTAATGTAGGCGGATCTTAATCATTCTGTCGGCGTGCATCCGTCTCTAATCGAACATTCCAGAGGGCTGAAGAGTAGTTCAGTTCAATCTCTTCATTATTTAGGGTGCAAAGAACAATAAGCTCGAAAAATACCTTAATTTCTTGTGAAATATTCTAACCGTTTCGCTTCTTTACATTTGGATTTGAGTAAACGTCTATGGTATTCACAGCCATTTTAAGCAGCTGGAGGTTTGGATAATTTGAGGCAGGTTTTTTGGTGGATGGACAGCGACTGTTCCGATAATTCGAACGTATTTTTTCTGTCTTTCATAAGCCTCTATCATCTTATAGGGTTTGATCCTCAGACAGGAGTAAAATAAACCTATTCTTTTGGACAACACTCATTACAAACGAGCACATCATGTTCGAACTGTTTCCCACTAATTTGGTTCGGTAGCCTACAAGGAAGTTTGTTGATACATATAGTGAAAAGTAAGGAATGTGTTCACGTCTACCAGGTACATGGTTTCTAAAACGACAGGAGGCTACTAACTATGACGAGGTTTACTACTGGATGAGCAGAAGCTGCTAAACGACGGGAAACCAGATTTTTAGTCTTTATATTCTTGTTAAGTTTCTTTCGACTTGAATCTGGTGAATGGGATCTGTATGCAGAATTCATTGACGACTAACTAGGCAGTTACATGTGCACATGTATACAACTACATTCAGGTTCATAAAACTTTGTAATCGGTAGCATGGATCACAGGTTCGCTCAAGAAGAAAGGCTCTAAATCCCTACACAAGTGTGATCCCCAGCATACAGAGTAGATTCCATGTATTGCACTGTTGACAGAGAAAAAACCATTGAGAGCGGCTTCCTTGGTATGGAGTACAGTTTCTAGTCCAGTCGGACGCCGCGGTCTAAATAGTGTATTTAGCCAAACACCGTGTGTTAAGAGTTTAATATGCAGTAGCAACAACTATGCATACTAAGCAAATTTATTTCCATAGGACCAGTACCATTGTTTTGGTCTGAATTATTTAGCAGTTAGGGAAGAAGAGGCCGGTTTGTAGTGGCGTCCTAAAACGTTTTGGGATATATTGCCGCGGAAGTATATGATAAGTAGTTTATTGTTTGTACTTATTAGCCAACTTCTGCTACCTTAATTTTCTAGTATTTCGTACTGCGCCATTATCTGCAAAACTCTTTTCCGTTTGAATCCAGGCTTCTAAATTAAGTACCGGTAAGAATGTAACTGACTAAATCTGTTCGATCTCGTCCCTGTTTTTTAATTCGCGATGAAATTCTATTCTGTTTGGACGAAATTGCAAACGTTACAAAACGTTTTTTCTTAAAAAAGTGCTTTTTTCTCGGACTGTTACTTGATTAGTAGGGCGCTCTTACCCCACCGGCCTTACGTCAGTGGATAAATTTTTCGTTTGACGAGATGCAAGTTCCACCCTAACTTATGTAGGGTAAATCACCAAATGCGTACCAGTTGATAGTTTTTTCTTGAATTCGGGATTGTTGGACTACTGTAAGGAAAAATAAAATCAGGTTTGAAAAGACAGATGTCATGATTATACTGAGAGTTGCCTACGATCCAACTGACGCTAACTAGTTCGATTCAGGAAGATGTGCTCATGCATCGTTTCCTGCACATGCCTGCAGATAATCACACTTTGTACGATTGTCCTCAGCAGAGCAACTTGATTTGACTGAAAAATTTATACGCGGTCCAATGAGAGAGAGGGATATACAGTGCTGCATGGGAACAGTTGTTGTGCGGCAACCTTAGGAACCGTAACCAAGGTTTCTCGTGAGTGGGATGACATACCTGCTAAGGGCCGTGATACGCGGTAATAGACTACATTCACTATTTGCCTACTGGTATTTTGAGTCACATGACTATGGACACTAAATACACCAATTCAGGCCAATGTGGCGCACAGAAGTGATAAACAGTCTTTCCATTTTTTTGCAAAAATGGGGATAACTAAATCTGAGCATGTGCCTTGTGCGGTTACTTTAGCCCATTTTCTGAGTTACGCTTCACTTGGTTAAAGTGCATGGCTAAAATAAGAACTTAATTTGGAACCGTCTGATATTCCGTAAACTCTTCATTGATTAGGAGTTAATTTCATAGAACACAGTGTAAGATCTCAGTGTTCCACTACTCTTTTTTGTTTTCCGTGTCGTGATGGCGGGCGTTCAATTTAATGTAGTTAATCTGCTTCACAAACCTGGTGTAAGATAAAGTGTAGTGTAATGAACGCTTTAAATAATGGTTTATGATTTACAGTCAACTCAAATTTGTGAATCAGAGGGTTTTTTGCGCAGGACGGTGATATTCACTTCTGGTGCATCTCAACCGGTTAGCTAGTTTAATTTTTGTTACCTGCTGTCTACCTATAATTTAACTGTTTTTGCTTTTGACATCCTCGAGTTTGACCCGACGACCATCGTATAAATCCACTCAGTTCTGCAGATTGACATGTTTGATGCACTTATCGTATTGTGTTTAACTACCATCTTAATCGATAACGCAGTATCGCACAGGTCAAAGCAAACAGCTCGTAGCTTTGAAAATGTATTCCATGATTAGAATTAAGTTTTTTGAGCTTTCGGTTATTGTAAATCTTTGTTTTGCTCAACGTACGCATGATTTAGTCAAATCTTCAAAATCACTGCATCAAAACGACCACTAGAATCCATGTCTTCTCATAATTTCCTTTTTTTAATACACAAGTTCAGAGTATTTTTTTATTATATCAAAAATGTAGTGTGATAATACATGTTAAATTTTTAAGATAGAGAGTGCATTAATTCTAGTTTCCGGTTCCAACTGTACTGTTGATTATATGGCTCCTGCGTAGGTTCCCAAATAGGTTTTTCTGAACGGTTTGTGATCACCGGCGAAGCCAATTTTTCCGAGGGTACCAGACCCACGTTTGACTGTAACGCACTGTATGGACTTTCGCATATATAAATGCAACATTTCAATCAAAAACTAATACAGTAAGCAAGGTTGCATTCATTATGTGAAAAGGAAGAAAAAATATCCCGAAGAAAAATAGTTTGCTCAGGATATCAATTAGAGCACGGTCCAGACTCGCCAGGAGACATGCGAAATAAAGATTGGTGGAATTTCCATAGATATTAACTTGGTAGGGTGCGAAACGAATAATACATCCTGTGGAAGTATAAGAAGGGCACTGTGAAGGATCGTTATGCAGAGTGGGATCTGAACGGATCTGGTTAGCAAACGTTTCACATGTGGGTAGGTGGTAATCACAGTTTAAGAGACAGCCCGTTCTGAGGTATGAGAGACACGTAAGTAACAACCGACGGTCCCCGGCGAAGAAGTTCGTAGGCTGCCTAAAATAAGCCTGCGAAAGTAACAAAGGAACAGTAATGAAGAATTGGGAAAAAAGACTGGTATACAATACCCTGTGTTACTTTGTGTTACCGAGGCCTTCTGCTAAGAAATGACAACCCTCGATGATTATTTACACAGATGGAAATATGAAAGGTCCACTTCAGACTCCTATCAACTAGAACCCTAGATATTTCACAGAAACAGCCCTGGCATTTTTGAGTTGATGGAGGGCGGTTCATATGGACAAGGCGACCGAGAAATCAGACATTCCGATCACATTTGTAAATTTTCATGAACAATACATTAGTTTGCTCTCTGTGTAAATGGTCTCAAGACCGAGAACATATGGGCTGCAGTTTAACGCACTGTCGGGTCTAAATCTTCTATAGCACGTGATGGCAAGACATAAACGATACCATCATTGTTTATGTTGAGTTGATTATTGCAAAACTTGTGTTTGTTTTCGATCGTCATTACAGTAGGTGTCAAGTTTACAAAGCGGTCGTCAGTGACCTATTTTCAGCGATGGTTCTTCTCGTGATCTAAGTAGTCTGAGCTTCTCTTGATGATAGAGAATCATTGGCGCTATTGTTATAAAAATATCCCACGTGTAGCAAGAGACAAATAAGTCTTGCCAGTTTATGCAGCGTCATTCTGAACTTCAGACTGCCGGGGGAGAACACTGTAAATTGTCTCGCTGGATGAATATTGTTACGTAAAAATAAAAATGTTAAGTGCACCTATATTTATTTGCGGTTGTGCCTCCGTATTCCTATGTTTCATTCAATAATATTCTTGTATCGTCGGTGACTTACCGTGAGGATAGAAAATTGCTGACCACAAAGGGTGATTTGGGTTGTTTTTCCAACTACAAAGTTACCCATATATGCTTGGTAACGACAAATTGGTGTACTTTTCAGTCGAGGTTTTACATTAAGCCATTATCGCTTGGTAACTCACTTGGACACTGATCTCAATGGTAGCACTTGAGTGGCAGCAAGTTGCAATTCACCGCCTGTTAACGCAGGTCACAAAAAGCGGTTAGTAGGTATCAAATTTCTAATCCTTTTGTCCGCCAATGAATCTAGACTTCGTCCCTCAGATGGTGCGGAACTGGTTAGTGAGTTCTAAAAAGTGAAACTATTTGGCGATCCGGAAAGTCTCTTGTCCCGGACTATGGAATGAACAGTGTGGTTGTGTTAAGGTAGTCGGATATGTTTAGTTACAAGTCCCGTCAGTAGACCACTGTAACCAGAGACGTCACGTCCGTGCCGGTAGTAATCAAGTTCTTTAGCGACTACGGACAAAGTACTGCGCTTCATTTGGATCATTAGTTATTTACTGTTCTAGGTAACGCTAGCAAAGTATGGTGCAGAAACATTCGAAAGCACGCCGCCATTTGGACATCATGGACTAAAAGGTTGTAACCTCCCCCACCAGAGAGGAAAGCAGGGTGAAACTTTCCAGCCTTGCCTTTATAAATTATCGAAACCGCGACTTACCACAAATATTTAAGCCAAAATATAATGAGTCGTTATCCGAAAGTACATGCTTATTGAAAGTGGTACGATTTTATTGTCGTGCGATCACGTGTGCGCGAGTCATGTTTGGAGTTGCAGTAGTTGTCGTACTGTCAAATAAACTATGGAAGCACTGTACAGCTGTTTCATCCAGCTTGTTAGGAATCATGAGCAGTGCATATCCACGGCGCCGGAACTGGGACGCGAACCCCAAAAGGGACGAACGATTTTGAGTCAAACGCCTTAGCCATTAGGCTACCGGACAGACTCTGAACTCTTTACTGAGCTTCACCACATGATGTTGCACCTATCCCTCACTGATTTGCCCGGTTACTGCCCACTACTAGCAGGTACCTAGTAATCAAGCTCTGTAGGTCATATCCATATCCAAAGCCTTCGTCGTACTTAGGCTACCTGCAGAGAAGTCATCTATCAGTAGGGGTCGATCG
>LUCM01005184.1:74680-96850 GCA_008360955.1 Fasciolopsis buskii | reverse complement strand
GTCGTTCGACTCAGAGTCGTTCGACTCAGAGTCGTTCGTCCCGGGTTCGCGTCCCAGTTCGGGCGCGGTGGATATGCACTGCTGAAGATCCCTAACAAGGATGGAACAGCTGTACAATGCTTCCATGATTTCTTTATGGTGAGTCGAGCGATGACATCACATGGTGAATTATTTCATGAAAACATTCAATCTCCTGCCACAGTCCATTAATTAGCTCTGGCCTAACATCCCACAGATATGTTTTAAGTAGCCATTGTTGTCCGTGTTGTGCAAATTATTTTATTGTCCCCGACGATGCGCGAGACATATACGATGGGATCGAGGTGAAAATGGGGTCCATGGTCACTTGAAGATTGCGATAGGATTTGCACGGTATCCAAAATTATCACCCTACGCAACGATTAGCGTTCTTTGGATACACGTTTGTCTGTTGAAGAAGTAAATTTTGTCAGTACTTATTCGCAAAGGTGGATTATTCCGCACTCTATGCATATTTTTAACTTTATTGATCAGCGTGCTACCCGTGATTCATGGTTATCTCCCTGATAATTATCGAGGATGTAAAACCAGATTGGTAGACTTTGCAACCCCGCCTGGTAAAACTTGATCGTAGTTACTCATTTTGTTTTGCCCAATAGTGATTTATAAACACTAAGCATCTGATTTTAAAAAATGAACCACTCGGGAGACGTAGGTAGGCAATACACATTCGCTGGACGCTATTTTTTGCCTTGAAAGTTTTACTGGGAAAGTCTGCTTTTGTGCAATCCTTCCGGAATAAGTCTGCGAATATGTACCTATTTTTTACACAAAGAGTGTAAATTTAATTCACTCAACCTTTTCCTGTGGTGCATATGGTTTCGTTCTTTGTTGTCACTAAGTAAAAAAATTCCATGTGATGGAGTCCCTTGACGAGTAGTATTCTCATAAACATTAATAAAATGAACAAAGTCATTGTAACAAATATACCAACATCTGTTGCAATCAGTGTTCAAGAAAAAAATGAGTGGTTATGGAACGAAACGATGAGTCTGTCTTAAAAGTTCGTGACGTAAACGGTTTTCGTATGTTCCCCTAAAAGCCACCTGTACTTAGTGTCCCTGAGCACACCTGACTGACACCCGGCCGACTCTGGTGCTTATCTGGCTCTCCGTCATAGGGTCCCGTAATTCAAATCGATACTTCCATAAACCACATGATTGTAAAGTAAACTCCACTTTTGTTGCGTACTTGGTTAATAGACTCAAATAATTTGGATTTAATGAGATCCTTAGGATCAGATAACCATATTTGCAGGCCTAAATGATGCAAAAGTGTGGCTGTAATAGAGTACCAATGCACGGGTGTGCGTCTGTGCGTTTTTATCCAAGTACAAAAGTTATCTAAATTTCCGCTTGCCTTGCAAAACCTCTCACCCATCGTTTTATAATGAACTTCACACTTGTTCATCCTATTCTATCGGGTTGGCAATATTTTTAATTGTTTATTTGATTCTTTTAAAACTAGTATGTTATGGATTTTGTATTTCATCAACTCTGTTTAAAACGCGTCCCGAATTCGTCGGGTTATGGAAAAGGGACATTTTTTGGCAACAGAAAGATAGACGCAAAATCAGTCGTGGAAAAAGTGGCATGTCATACTGGAACAGACTGTAATTGGAGCTGTTCGGGATGGGAGCAGTTGACTTTGTTGACCGATATAAAAATGCGCACCATAGACGTGACATGAAAACGGACTGTTTAGAGCATTGCAATTAAAGCTACATTGCTAGACACTAACAGATCAGATGTTTGACTGCGACCGAAATATCTAATTAGGCTGAATTGTTGACCGGATGTGACCGAGAGTTCAACCATAAAGACAGCCGCGGGTTTTACACCATTCGATATCGCCCTAGTGAACTGCGTCAGTGATTTTTAAAGCCACCGTAGCTGATATCCGGACACCCGGTAATTCAGGTATTGATTGGTTTGTCCAATATGTTTTAGTTGTCGGAAATGCAAGTGAGCTGCTAATATGAAACTTCAGGCGTTTGGTTCTGTTGGCCATTTTCAGTGATTGTGTTAGTTTAGCAATTTGGGTTAAGATTAGCGAATGAGTTAGAGGAACAGTGTGAGGAATTTATTTAATCGACTATAAACCGTCAATTTCAAATGTCCAAATACCAAAAACGTAGTCCTCAGCAATTTGGCTGCCTTATATGCGTAGTCCTCTGATTCTTGGCGTTATTCTAAAACCTTTCAAGATCGATGTCATTTGAAATTCTTCCACAGCAACTATAATGGATTTCTAGTGCTGATATACTGTGCCCTGGATGGTGCGTAATTAACCCATCTTCAAAAACATGTTTGCTAACTAGGGTTTAGTCACTTACTTGTATTTTACGTTACTCCATAATGTGCACGTTGGAACTTTCAAAAGCGGCCGCTGAACCCTCTCAAATTGTTAGGATTATCTGACACTCCTCTCTGAAAGTTCAAACGAGATAATACGTCCTAATACGGAACCTTTGGAAAGTTGGTCCTCTTGAGGTGTATGTAGGAGATTTATATCACGAACTCCGTTCTTCGATCATCCTCAGCAATATATATATATATATATATATGTATATATATGAACTGACCAAAAATCCAAAGCCGGACAATTTGCTAGTTAAAAGATAGCTGTTAAAAAGTGAAAATGATGACACCTTTATAAAAGGTGGATAAAATAAAGGATGTTTTTCGTTTGTTTTCAAATGCCATTTTTGAACATTTTATCGGTTTGTAAGGTATGTCTAATGAGGCACAAGGGCAGGAGGAAAAGCGACATCTTCCGCGCCGTTTCGTCTAGATTTTTCAACTCCCTGTACTCATCGCTTTTGAAACCTTAACTAGAAAGACTTAGAGAGTCAACTATTGCCAGTCGGGCTGTTTGGCCTTCTATCCTTTTTGCATATCGTTGCTTATTCACGGAAGCCTTTTATTCATCTTCAGTCAGCATGGTCAGTGCAATGCGAAGTAGGTGTTGGACTGACATCCGAAGCACATGGCCGAATCACCCCAAATGCCATTGTGAGGGCGAAAAAACGAAAGCAGGGGCGCCCTCTTCTCGATACATAGTTTATAATATTAGCGTTGCCACAACATATCGGCACTTCTGCGTCGGCATCGATTTGCGAGGACTAGTAGCCGTCGAATAGCATCGTCCTGAAAGGGTCATGGTTCATATCCGCACAATAAGACCCTACAAAAGTACCACAGTAAACTCTTCCATTCAAAGATGAACTTAGGCCATATATGCGCCAAAGGTGTCCTGGGGTGCTGGAGACACTGGGTTCCTGCGGTTCGGGCTGTGATATCTTAACCGATAGCAATGCCACCTGTTATATAATTCCCTAAGTAAATGGAAATCCTTGCTTGTTCCAGCCTCCCACCGGCAACTATGAGCGCGGGCATAATATCCTTCCCATCCAATGGCAGAACGTCATACTAAAAATGATGCATCCATTTCCTAGCGGCTGAAAATTTATGTACGACCCATGGATTGTCACCCAGCAAGACGGTATCACCGGCCAAATGTGAATTCATAATACAATCACCAAGGGGAAGCTCCGCGCCACCACTGCCGCAACAGAATCATTTACCAATAGACAGCCACTTACGAGATTACACAACTAGGGTGAGATGGCGCATCATTGTCGTGCATCACTGGTAACGATAAAATGGTATGTGCATCTTTGGGCTAACCTTAATTGCTTCGAAGTGACAACAATGTCACCCAGGGTCTTGACATACGGGAATATTTATACTGTTTGGTACCTCATCTTTGCTGGTGTCTTTCTTGGCGCCGTAGCCTCAGAAGAATACCACTAACATATTCACAAGTGAGTAGCATTGTGATCGATGCCAACAGTTGAAATAGTTGCATTTCGAACATCAGACTGACTTCGTCAGTTTTTGTTTGCCGAGGTAGATATTAACCGGTAGACTAACTAGTGTATGCAGCCAGTGAATCGCCCGAGCGTTACGTTGTACCAGTAGTCCCTTGTCCTCCATGAGGCGAGCTTACCTGCGCTTTGATAGTATGAAACACCCCGATCAGTGTTGGAACGGGCTTTCTCCGACCAACGAATGCTGTTTATTCTTCAAATAGTTTTGCCTTATCCGGGGTTAAATTGAAGGAATCGAAGGGAAACTATCAATTAGGTGGTTTTTCAGCTTTTTTTCTTTTTGATGCAAAACGTCCATGGTTGATGGAGTTCGAAGAGACACTTTCTGTCAACGTATTCAGATTTAATAACTGGCATATCCTCGCGAAATCGTTAAATGACCGCAATCTTGTAAAAATGACTTTCATTATAGGAATATTTCTTCAAGTCATCATCCGTCACTTAGTATTCAAAGTGTAGTCGGCCGTTAGCCAGTGTTTATCCGAATTGTACGCGAAAAGAAAGGTATTATTAGTTTATTTCACCATCAATCGGAGGTTCAGTCTGGGCCTCGTCATCCAAATTGTCAATTATTAGTGCGTATTCCACGTGCCGTGTTGAATCTCATGAGGATACAAATATATTTCATTGGCGATGATCCTCTCGTTCGAGAGGGAGTTAGTTGTTCGATATCGATCACAGCCTAACTGGTATGTGATTAGTTTTGTTTTCTGATGGTGCACCTGATTACAATGTCACGAAGAAATCAACCACAGTAATCTCACACACGTTCGGGAGGATCAGTAAGAGATGGACTAAGCGTCTGTCACCAAAAATGTCAGAGGTTCGAGTCCGGGATACGGCGATTACTCTGACGATAGTGATTCGCTGTCTTTCGACTCGTTGCCACAATTGACCTTATCCCTAACTATGCTACTTCGAGTTTCAGGGCCAAGGTTTCTGGTTTCACCTCTCTCCGTGCATTAAGCCATAGCAGCTTCAATGAAAATCTTAATTCTACTTTCATATTGCAAAGCAGTTATTTCATTGGAGGTTTTTACGTTGCATTTCTAAAACCATTTTTAGGCATCACTGCAAATTTGCGAGAATCTGTTGATCTACTTCTGGAGAAAAAGCTCTAATCAATAACGGTAAAACTGAGATTATCAAGACAGACCCATGTTGAAATTAGAAATCTTTCGTTGACGCATAATAGGGTGTCACCTCTTAAGATTTCTTGTCGCTTACAAGGTTAACAATCGAAATTAAAGTCCGTGTGGAATAACCGACTCGACCTGTTACCAGCAATTGTCAGGTTTTATGTCACCAGGTGAATGATTATTGGTGTTGTTCTCTTAACTGTTGCTCGTTCTCCCGTGACGACCACGTTTGACAACAAATAGAAAATGTTCACCCAAAGGATTACTTTTCAGGAAAAGAGCGAATCCTTATTTTGATTGCAGGATGGATCTACTATCCAGCATTCGCACGCTCCTATACGAATATGAGTGTTGCAGGGTACCCGCATGCGTTAATTTTGCTTTATGGAATCCTCAAAATAGATGAGCCGAGGAGCCGACTGCATTGGGTACAGGCAGCACCTATTTTGCATAGCGGAATGTTGATGTTGCGACCTGGCGACCTTCAGCTTATCGGGGAGATAGACGGTCTAACAAACTGATCGGCTCTGCTGCCATAATCACTTAATGGTAATGGCTTCCGGGATTATGGGACATCGTACTACTTCGCATGAGGAACAAAAATCTGCAAGTGAAGATAAGCAGCTGAGTGGTAAGTGACAATCATCAAATCGTAAAGGGGGGCAAAAATATCAAGCCAATAGGTCGTACTACCGATAGCTTAAAAAGCTGGCAAACGATCGGGCGATCGAATTGGATGTGACTCGGTGTAGGTCATGGCCAAGTGGTATAGGTTAAGGTACACCTATTGTGCACTCAGCCAAAAGTGGCAAAGTAAAGGATCAGGGTCATGCCAGTTACAGATTTTAGTGGACGTTTGTGTAATTACCAGCGTGTGACAAATGGTGCCTATTGTAAAGACTGTCCACTCATAATCTAGATTTGAGAGAAATTTACACTATGTCCAGTCGTCTTTATGGTACTTTGCAACATTCCGTTCATTCTTTCGAATTTATCTCAGAGTTATTCAGCTAGCTTGCGGACAGCTTGGTTACTTGGCTCTGATTCGCGATTCATTTTTAAGCCTATATAGTCGAACGTATGTGGTATAAATTATGCGGATTACCTATGTACTGTTCGATAATTTGTATGCAGATATACGCCTTCCAGACCTTGTAAAACAGTCATTTGTATGCTATCCGGATTCTTCTAGACATCATACCGAATAATTTCAACCCAATTCTCAACAGTTATGAGGTACTGAATAGTTTGAAGCAGTTCTTTTGAGATGCACATACTCTTCGGCACACGTAGGTTGATTGAAAGCTAAATGATTAAGCTATGGTTGTATAAATTATAAACAATGATATGGTCAGATTAGTTTAGGGCTGGAAAAAATGTTACTGAGTGAAAACAATGAACCTGGAAAAAATGCCAGAAGAACTGGTACTAAAAAGTACAGATTTTACAGTTCATGAACCATGAGCATGTTAACAGTACAATTTGTGAGTGAAAATACGAAGAGAACAATCCACGTGACTATTTGACATTGCAATGCACGCTGTAAACAGTTTTTTTAAGTGAATGTGGTAACTAACACGGCCGGTTTCGAAGTCCACTAGTCGTGTAGTTTCTCACAGTGTACTCTGTGATACCCACCCTCCGTTCACGGAGTTTGCGGTTTAAGTGATGTGGAAGGACAACATTCTTCTGATGAAAATCATTTCTGAAATTTCTCTTTAGGTATTTCTGAAAAACGTTATTCTTTCGAATGCCACGTTTCTTTAAAGAATTCCTTTGCACGATAGTACTTGCTTTCACAAAAGTCCATCCTGTTTTTTTGTCACATTCAACCACCGTTTTCATCACTCCATGCATACTTTCGTTGAATGAGTGACTATTTTCTAGCCACGTATCGGTCAACTACAGGTACGTGAAGGCCTCCAAGGGTATGCAAATTCGTCGATTTTGTTTTGTTTTATTCGTAGAGAAGTCAGGTAGTCTGGTGAACTCTGACAAGCTTTTAATCGTCTTCGTGTTTCTTGGTTTTTACAAGCAATGCTCATTTTTTATTAGGATCAAGTCTTGGTGTGCCATCTGCCACACGAAACAAACAGTGCTGAGACCCTGCTGATGCTATAGTCGTGGTTAGAATTTTTATGACATGTACCTCAAAATGCGTGATTGCTGGTATCAGCTCGTCCTGTACTTCTCCCCTGTTGACCGTTTCTCGCCAAGGGACTTACACCAGTCCGCATTATTTCTTCTCGTAATGTGATAGCAAACTTGAGGCGCATGATAGCCGTTGCGAGCGCATGGTTCTGATTTTTCTCTTCCTTACAGGGCGCGTGAGTGATGGCAGATTATCGGCCCCGCACTGCTCCAGCTCTTCGACCTGACGTGCGCGGATGCACACCTACAGCTGTATGTGCACTGGAATGGGATCATTCAATCACTCATCTTTCAATCAGGTCATGTCTGTCTAAGGTCCGGTGCCTTTTAAAGTAGCCGTTCACAATAAGTGTGCCACGTCAGTTATGTCGCTAAAACGTAGACAGTTTATCCAGCTATCAAGAACCAAGACAGAGTTCTTTGGGCAGCTAGATTCTGTTCGGCTCCGGTCTGAGAAATGAGACCTCCGTGAATATGCAATCACATCATGTGTTTTATCTATTACGCAATTTGCTTAGTGATTAAGTGGTTTTGCCTGCGCTTAAACTTCCGTACTGAAGAATAACGGAAGCGAATCAAAGGAAAGCAACAAAAAGTGAATTGCACGTATTTCCATTCCACTATCCATCTCTGTATGGTCAGTATCATTAAACGCTCCTCTGCAACGCAGGTTGTGGTAAACGGGTTCCACCCGTTTGAAGCCCGCTGCGGGGATTTTTGTCCTTAATGCACATTCCGTTTTCACAAACTGCGAGCACACATTGTTTACAGAGAAGGATAACATTCATACTTAGCCAGGTGTAGTACATTTGAGCTCATTGCAAATAAAAGAAAACTTATGCCTCAACCGTCCCACACCTAACCAGAATTGGAATAGATTCTACAGGTAAAATATTTGCCAAAAGCTGAATATGCAAACGTTTTTATCAAATGAGCTTTAAGATTTACCATATAGACCCATTCTTAAGCTTTAGATTGGCTCCAGTTCGGAAGCTGCGATAACGCATGCTTTCAGTTGATTGAAACATTTCTATAACCAGGGTCATTGACTAACCAGCCACACACAGAGATCCAATTACCTAATTGCTAGACATATTCGATTATTTACTCTTCGATGGTTTTTCAGTGATCATCACCTTTGAGCCTAATACTGGGTTCTGTATAGATTGCTAGAGATGGCTGAGAAATTAGTATGTTAGATCCTACAGAGTAGAGTGATATTTTTGTTCAAGTAAATACGTTTCGAATAATGCACATAGTTGAGGGATTGCTTTTTATAAGTTCAGATGATGGTTTTTGGGAATCATAATACCTCAGTTTGCCTTATCCCTTGCTTACTCAAAAACCTCCGTCAGCAATACATGGATGTTACCTATGATAGGCAAGAGACAAAATGTAGAAAACGGTGATCAGGAAGTTGTATTGCTAGGCTTGTTGGTACCTGGGTCTGCAGTTTACATTGACGCTTGTGGCAAACTTCTTTCGTCCCGGTCAGCCAGAAGCTTCGTGAAAGATAAATGACGAACCATAGTCAATGATCAACAAGCAATTCACACATGAAACAGTTATGCTGTTTCTCTACTAAGCCTTGCTCTTTTTCCCATCCTTGAACTTCTCGATATCGTGAGCTTCTCATTTCTGTATCCGGATAATGTCAACATTAGCCACTAGTCCAGTTATTCGTAATACCACAACAAATTACCGGTTGATTGTTCTTGTTTCCAGCGGAACCATTTACATGGTTTCTGGGGGACAGAAGTAGAATATTTCTGTTACGGCGAACTGAACAAGTTGTAGGAAAATGGTGCCAAGCAACTTCACTCATCAATTCATGCATCTAAACGAAGTACGGTACTGGTAATTTGTACTTCTATAGGTTGACATGTGTTCAGGCGAGAATGGATTGTTTGAAGAACAACAATGAAGAAGTTATTTAGTCCAAAAAGTTGAGTTCGTTCATGTTTATTTTGATAACTTTCACTTAAGTAAAGACGAAATTTATTGTTGCACCACAAGGCTGTCAGCCGGAGCACGCACGCCAGGGCATTAGGCGTTATTTCCGGGTTGTAGAATCTGTTCGATCGTTCTTCAGCAACAGGCGAGAAAGGATCATGTGGCTGAATTTCGGTTTGTTAGTTCTGGCGTTTTCTTTGGGTATCGGTCAGACGTATGAGCGTGGAAATCGGTTCACTGTTCATGCTAGACAGAACATTCTACCTCATGCAGAATGAACTGCACTGTTAAGAGGGCCAAATAATATCCCAAGCGAGGGTTTCGGGATAGTGGCCGGCGGTGGCCAAACGGATAAGGTCGTGGTGTTTGGACTTGGAGGTCGCGGGTTCAAATTCCCCCACCGCCGGTCAGCTTCCCCACTTGGAAACCCTCAGCTAGCCGTGGCTCCCTTCCTGAAAATTGATATTCATTGTTGTTTAATTGATAAAGGAAGTAAGAGATAAATGATAAAAAAGAAACACTCAGATTACTAACTGAACTTGTGAGTTTTGAAATACCGCCTTGATTTGCTATGTTTAATAAATTTAAACGACGAATGTCGATGAATCCAGTGACGATGGAATCTACATGTTAGAATGAGTTGCTTCTCAATTAGTTCAAATATTTGCATTATTCGATTGAAGTGCTGAAGGTCCATAACCATAACGGGCTATTGACAGCTAAGTAACATTTTTCAAACAGTTTACGAATATTCACTCAGCAACGTGACTCAGCACGAAAAATCGTGTTACGGGTAGCGAAAGTGGCACTTGGTATTTTGGCGGGATGGTAACTTATACAAAATGCACGTTAATGAATATGCGAGCACGTATAAAAAGATAGTGTCACTGGTTTTACACAGTGTTTTCGCTATTTCTGGTTTTCTCGTGCATACGCATTTTGTTATCTATTCACCAAACAATGTGTATATCCTGAGACGCCAGTGGATTAAGTCCTCAGGAAATCACGTTATCGACTTAGATCGTTGATCAAATTTCTTATCCAAAGGAAAACTATTTTATCAATCAGCTTACAGTGCTTTTGATAATCTGTACTCCTTCCGCGTGGGTTTATGCGCTGCGAATCGATGGATTTTATTGATTTCGAAATGCTGTGTTACGCACGATCCATGCATGATAGATAAATCAGGTAACGACAACTTACCAGGAGTTGTTCATCCACCATACCTTTGGTCAGATCTCGAGAAAGTAAACATGAGAACGTAAGAGCACGTCCCACGAAAGTTTTCCGTGTGTGACCATTCACAAAAATGAACGCAGACATTGAGCATGGTTTGTTTTGTTAGTCCGTTACGCGGTAGGATACATTTGCCAATATCGAGCTCCCACTACTTTATCAACCGTCGGTGGCAGAATGTGTTAGATTTTGATTGTATTGCACTGGATCTAAGATGGTAAACTAATCACGACCACGGTTGAATCAAAATTTCTATAGGACTTCGAGTCACTTTTCACCACGAATAAATGTTTAAATCAACGTGGCTGCACTTAAAACGACGAATGATATGATGAATCCAGTGGGAATAACCGACTTATTTCAAACCGTTCTCCACGGAACTAGATGTTATCGAGTTTTGCCTGACTTGTGATATTTGTAGGATATCAGATTTTTGCCTACCAGAATCGAACATCATCATTACCAAGTGAACTTTGATTATAGATGTTAATTCGTTGTCACACGAGCTTATTCATTATGCGGTTCTTATGAGTAGAGCTAATTGCTTTCATCTGTGCAGTAAAACTGTATTTGCTCGGCTGATAATAAAATCTCCTCCAAACTTGTCAATTTTTTCTCCAACATATCAGCAAACACCATTAGGGACATTCAATCCAATTCAGAATTACCGCTTTGCCTTTAGTCAGTTACACTTCCATTTTTGTTTCTCTTTTTTGGTTGTCTAATCTCAATCGTCCGATCCCTACTGATCTACGTCGTGGTATTTCGCGGAGACTCTTGTTTCTAACATTATTGATTTTTCACTTTCCATTATAGCCCTCTCCAGCGAACGGGCCGCATCGAGAAAACTTCGCTGTTGTTTTTCATGTCAGTCGAATATTGAATATACGTTTTGCTACGGTGTAACACATTTCAATCCGGAATAAATCATGTAGCAGTCTCGGCGTGGTTTTGCGCCAAAATTAATTGCGGCTCCATCTTCCGAGTTTAAACGTCTACAATGGACTCTATGTTGACGGCACTAGATAGTCCGGAGAAGCATCATCGGATGTCCGGTGGAGCAATTGCTGGTCTGGTAATTGGCATTATCTTGCTAATTGGATTGATTGGTGAGTTCCATAAATTTTGTTTCATAATTGGTTTTCACTTCTCCAGAAAGTGCATTACCAATAGCAAATCACTGTTATTTGTATGACATGTATGTATCACTCTTTGAGTAACTAATTTCATGTGTGATAAAATATCCCTGAGTGTTATAAATTCACTCCAGTCGAATTTCATTTGCCGAACCAAAAGATTGTCATGGGTGGATTGGGGCGCGCTGTCAAGTGACCAAGATAATTGGGATACTGTAACCATTGTCGCAGTTCAGGGAGTGTTTGCATCCAGTTGGTATCCAGGAGGACGTTGTTTAGATAGGCGACTTGCACTAAGTTTTCCATTTTTATCGATAGACACCTTGGGCGTGTTGTATACCGATGGCGGTTTCAGAGCGGTCAGTACAGCTGTTTTCCACAATGTGTTCGAGGCATATATATAAACAAGGCTTACTGGACAAGTGCCAGTGTAACACGTTCCTTTGATATACTGAATTGAGGATTGGCCTATCGAGTCCTGACACCCTGGGATTTTTATGAGCCTCTAGAACTCACTGTTGCCGCCGTATTTGAGCACAACAAAAACAGCTCACGGAGATGTGTTAACTGAAAAGAACTACGGAAAACTCGCAAAAGATTGAAGGTGGAACATCCTACGCCAAGGTCAGTTTTTGAAACTGTCATTCTTCTGCAAGGTGACAAGTTGCAAAACATTAAATGAAGGTGAAATAATCAATGAACTTTATCTTCCAACCATCATTGATCGATGTTGGCGTCTTGTAGTTCAAACGGAACAATATCTAACACCGTTCCACTGACACTCAAAACTAGATTTTATCTCATGCGTCACAGCACGCTTCTCCCGTCTGGTTTCGATGTGCCCGTTATCTGAATTAAAGATTTTCAAGGAAATCCAAGCTGTAAGACGTCGCAAAACGTAGAGCTCTTTTTAAGTATGGTAAGATTAATCTAGAGAAGGCTTCGAGTATTTTCTCCAAGGTTTGTAGTGCCAGGCAGTACATTTCTTGGAAAAGTAAGTGATTTTGTCCCCACAATCAGGAAGCGCTTATTCATTGATTATTCTGAGCTTCTAAACAAGCGCCGAACTGTGTTACAGTGAAAACTGTTTGCGTCTCCCATTCTGCGTAAGCCGTAAACCACAAGAGGAGTGGGCTGAGTTTTCAATTGGTTGTGGCTCAGTCGATCACGTCGTCACACCGAAACAGTTATCGATGCATTGATATCAGCAGTCACGGTGTTCCGTGACATTTGCTTTAAATGAAAGAAATGAGGATATGAAACAGTCCTCGGGGAGATATGCTGTCATGCGTTAGGTCAAATCAAGGCGAGGGACGCACTTTTGTCTTCTGTTTCCAACGAATTCAGTCAACTTGGATTGTTTTTCATTTTCAACCTTGCCATAAAGAGTGATTTACGGGATGTTCCTCTGCCTGATTAGCGCACGAAGTGATTTTTCCAGGAAAACGAATGTTTTATGGATTATCAGTGACATAGCCCTACGGAATTTCCATGCACAGATGAACAACATTTTTTTGGTTCGCCTGGATTCCGAGAGATTAGGAATTTTGCTTGCCGGTAATGCTAGAGAAATGTCCCAAGATGGAATTCAGCAACGTGAATACTGTCAAGATAAATGGAGATATGTTAAAGGTATATGGCAACGGAACGCAAAATATATTCAATTTTTTTCATGTTCTCCTCATTTGTGCCTCAGATCTGCGACATATGCTCATGTAAACGCTTTACATTTTTGGAGAACGAAACAAAGTTACCGTTTTTAGCTCCTTTTTGTTGGGTTGGATCGATTGGTGGATTTGGAATTTTCAGAATCACTTCATACCTCCGCGGATTCCAAAGGCATAACAAGTCATTAAGTTATCGCGCTGCTCGGCCCAGTTTGTATTTCCGCAGACAATAATGTTGATGGGCCGAATTAATTAGTCGACCGCTGACCGGCTGGGCTTCGTAACTGTTTCTAAACTAGTCACTAATGCTATTCAAGAGATAATTTCTTTGAAGAGAATTGAACCGTGATGTTTGCAGCGCTACGATGTTTTTTCTCCATATCGTTTCAACTAATACATGACATAAGTTAGAGCATTGTTGTGGTATGAGTCTTTTGGTAGTAGGTTGCGTTGACCGGGGATCGTAGACCTCTTGAGTGAACGTCCGAACAACGCGTACCGCCCGGATTGACACAATCTAAACAATTTGAGGTCTAAATCTCTACGATACTAGCTGCGACAAAATAATTATTATTCAATAATTAAACCTCAGCAGAGTTTCTTTCTGAGTCCTCCTGTGCCAAATCGTCAATCAAAGAAATCCAGTGGCAGACAACGCTGAAAGCAATGGTGATAGTGCGGTTTATGACTAACGATAGACTGAATTTTTGCAATAAAGCAACTTGGGATATGAATGAATTATGAACAAATGGTGCTTGTGCTAAAAATTGTCAATGGTTGGTTCACTTCTTCATGTGGTCTTTTTCGAAGGATTATAATTAACCATTGTATCGTACCCGTTGGTTAATTACCGTAGTTATTGAGTGAAAATCGAACCTCGAGGATTTATGAAATTAAGAAAAGGGAATCTAGGGCTGGTTTTGTGAACAGTACAGCAGTTTGTGATCGCAGTTTAAGTTGCGTTAAGAATTAAACATGCCGGATTGGTGGTACAAATTTTTCAAGGTATTCGCAAGGGATACTTGTAAAAATCGACTCACTGGTTTCCCAGAATTCTTGCGCCCACTGAGTTAGTTTCTAACAAATATTGAATGATGTGTTTATTTGGACACTCACTCAATATAGCCGAACCTTGTTCTGACAGATTCGATGGGGATTCAAGTGTATGGAAATTTTTTCTCACGTTGAACAAATATGAAATCGTGGTTTGCAGGTATTTGCTAATGCGTTTTCTAATTTTTGCAATCAGAGAATGAGAAAACTACTCAGTGTGTACACATGCAAAACTTACGTTTTAATCACGATAAGTACAAAACCATTTGTTGTGTTCCACTCCGGTCCGTGTATTCGATGGGCTGCGATACAAGCGTAAGTGAACTTCACTTCCAAAATCTCGTTCATCCGGTGACCAATCAAGTGACGAAACAAGAACTTGTAAGCGACAAATGGAACTCCGAAGGTAGACAGGATGCTTTGGCCAATCACAGTATGTTCTTCCTAGATGTTTGTATTTCATAATGTTCCTTACCATGGAGGCTTTGTCGCTGCTGCAAGTACCGTCTAAGCACTTTTGTGATGAATTGATGGAACGTGGGACATTGATTACCTCATTTCGTCGAAAGCATGAATTACAGTAACCTTTCGTATAAATTCATAATTTCTGAAGTCCTTCACCAGAGCTTCGCCTGCGACTGGTCTGTCAAGGTCGAATGTCGATACTCAGGGAACTGTGTAAAAATTCATAGAACATCCTCGACCCAAAACGTCCAGTCAAGTTTCGAGGATAAAGTAAAAAATTGAAAAACCAGCAAAAGCCTTAGGCCATTAAAGCAAACATGTATCAGAAAGTCTATACGAACTGTAGTTGATATCGAATTCTGCACCGGATGAGTTTGCTTTCTTTAGATAATCGCATTGCCATGACCGCAAACGACAAACCTTTTGTCGATTTCAAAGCGGAACGTTGGTGGTGACACGTGCAGTCAACGTTAATTTCCGTTACGTTTCAAGTTTTAGCGGTGCACTTAGCCATTGATAGCGCGCTTCTCAGAGGAATTGTTTTTTGTTTCGACTTTGGGAGGCTTCTTGATATTCAGTGAATCGTGGTATTTACGACACTAAACATAATTACGGAGCTGTTCCGATGGGCACAAGTGCTTCAATAAAGTCATGGTCAATGTAGTTCATGAAAATGCAGCCGGCTGTATATTTGCAAGAACTATGCCTTCTTTCCCCTACCAGTGAGGTGGATCGTCGTTCGTTACACCAAGATTACTACCAGCGAAGTGTTCCAACACCTAATCAAGCATGACAACATTGTTTGCCCCTTTGCGAGTATGCTGTTTTCTGGATTTAATGGACTTCGAATGCCGTTTGCCGACTACGGTTTATTGTCAACACAACTCCATGAAGTTGGAATTAAGGAGTACCGTTTGGTGTGAATGGATTAAAAATTTCAATCGTCGGCTTTACTGAGAACATAAGAAGCGCTACAAGACTGGCCGGAACTCATTAAACAGATCAAACCGGAAGGCCGATCATCATCTCCGAGCGGTTAGCGAACATGTAGTCGAGCGTTTATGCTTTATCCAGCAGGACTTCTGGTCAAAACCTTAGACAACCCGATACTTTGTTATGCATATGCGGCTAATATCTAGCCCACAGACAAACGATGGGTGATTGTAAACAATTGGTGGCATCAAGAAGGAGGATTATGAAAGGATTAACTAGGGCGGTAGAACCTACAGAGACATGTATCCCTTTGGTTTTTCTTTTTCCTGTTATCGTTCTTCTATTCTGCCATGATCATGACAGCCTTTGGGTAAATAGACCTGTATTGTGCGCCTTACAATTAGGAAATGCTCTGTTACACTTGTGTGTTAACACCTTGTTTGTACGGAGTCCTAATGTACACAGCTAAGTCAACTTAGACTGATTTCTTTGTGCGCGACCCGAACAAACTTTAAAACATTCCGGTTTTTTCGAAGTATTGTGAACCCATCCATGGATTGGCTGTAGACTTCATTGCAGAGGTTGCTTATCCGATAAGCATTCGGCCCAACGTGTTTGCACGCTTATGTTGCAAGTGAGACGTTTAATATTTTTAGCGTTAATTGGTCGTTAATCTTTTCTGTTATCTTGTAGTATTGTGTGCACTATAGAGTAGTAAAAACGTACACTGATGTGCATAACCTTTATCGTACCGTTTCGATCAGAAACATAACTTGTTATCAAACGTCAAGGAATTTGTGAATGGCATCACTAATAGCTGTTTATCCGAATCTCAAATTTTTGTCATGAGTGTTGTTAAGGTGGTGTAATACTTGTCGAGTTCCACATTGCCTGAGTGATGGCCTTCGAGAATCTGGCGTTCCCTCTTCTTGTTTCCTCGAATGACTGTGCTTACATTGCCGTTCTTCACCTCATGGCTCCTTTTTGCGTGGTGATTCTACATCCGCAGGCGTGAATCAGTCCGCCTTAGGGCTAGCTATGTTCGTGTAGGGGTGTATGCAACTGACTGCTTGTCTTATCCATTTATTGTTTATCTTACCAAGACTATCGGATGATGTGTTTGAAATTCTGATTGATCTTGATGATCCTTGCGGTCATTCCCGTTGAACAGAACGGATTTCATGATCTTGGTCGGTTTGTAGGTCAGTCACACATTTGATGGCCTTAAGATACACTCGATTACTACAAATGCTCCGTGCATGTCGGGCGGTACGATGGTTGACCGGGTATTGTTATTAATTGACTGTTTTCTCCGATGCAAGCGTTGACGGAACACCTTGGGTAGCCGTTAGTTGTGAATAATTTAAACGGTATGTCCGTTTTCTGAGATTTTGTATACTGAAATGGGTGTCAGCCTCATGGAACGAAATACCCTCTTAGCTCGTTTAGGTGACATATTGGGTATACGCTCCATCAGCATTGGTTTCCTATGGGCGATTGTCTCTATGTTGTCGTCCAGTGTACGATCGGATCGAGTTATTTTCTTCCCCAACAAAGACCATGATAAAGATTGTCGCGTTTAGATACGAATGAAATTTATGAATTTATGAATCTTCCAACACTAAGAATTTGTCATTGGCGTACGCAACCCAAAAATATGGGTTGCATATTCCGCATGCTTTGGTCTTGATTTGTTTCACAGCCTCTTTTTGGATTCTTGGGAGTTTGAGCGCCGCTGCCATCTCTTTGGTTCTGTAACCCTATATTTGAATAAGACACAGGGATAATGCAGTCGAAGAAAGGTGTTTTTAGAAATACCCATTCTATAACATCAGTTTATTCATCAGTTTTAAGAAGAACAAGATTTCGATCGTTCATGTGAAAGCTTCTGTCACATTTGGAAGCTTCGAGAGTGTTCGGAATTGTTAGTACTCGACCAGTAAGCTAATCATAGGAGCCAATCATTTTCTATGGTGGAATTAAGTCAACAGGCTAAAGATATTTTTACTTTGCTGGTGGTTCACGATTCATTTGCTGAAACCTTTCATTTTCTTATCACCGCTGGTATCGTGATATTAGTTTGATCTCAGTTGCATCCTAGCCAGTGATTACTTTCACCTTGATTACGTAAATAACTATTGCGGCTTTTGAATGTGCTTCTGACTGCACACTGCGGTTATGATGCAGGAATTGTAAACTTCCATGCTGTTCCCTTTTAACCCACTTCACACTGATAATCATAATGAACCTCTGAGGTGCTGCCTGATGGATGTTGACAAATCATAAGATCATCACACAGTCCCTGATATTGTGAAGATGCCAAAAACTACTCATGAGACGTAGACGACTACATCAATTTTTTTGTGTTTGCATGGACGTGTGCGTGAAGAGGAGTCAGCTGTGGTATCGCCCAATCGACAAAATACGATGAGGGTATGCCAGGTTTACCGACGTTACGCGAGTCTGACAGAACTGTCTCATTACTTGTCGGTGATTGTACGCTGATGCTGGACGAATACCAATCAATATACAGACGTGTATGCAAGCCGATAGTATCAGACCGCGGCGAGTACAGACTGCAAGACCAGGTCGAGACTGCGTCATCTCATTGGCTGCCAGGTGCTTGCTGAAACAGGCGTGATTGGTGGTAGCCAACAGTTTAGATACGCAAACGGAGAAAGTCATATGGTGAGTTGTGCCAACCAACCGGGTTGAGTTGTCCGAGTTTGACAGCAAAAGACCTGAACTTGATCACCTGAAATGCATCAAACAAGACGCGCCAATCAAGACGTAGCCTGGAGAATCACCAACTTAGTGACAGTCACACGAGTGTGACGATACACGAAAAATTCTATGGTTATTCGGTGTTTCTATCTGATAAAATGAGATTTTGTGCCGATTCAACTTTGCTGTTCTAGCCCGAGCAAATGTGGACGAATGATCTCGATCTAGAGGCAGAATTGATTGATTGGAGAGCACACTGTGATAAAACGCTACCTAACAATCATTATGTTGAGTGTCATCTGGTGCGCTTCATAACAGCCCATGTCAAGGTATACTGTTTTTCACACGGGTTGCAACTGAATCTCTCAGTTATTTATCGATCCGTGAAAAGCAATCTGTTTTTAACTATCACCTGGTAAGCTAGATATTCCTAAATAAATAATCTGCAGAGGTGGGTCTTAGTTTTACAATGTATCAAGCGATTCATGCGGATATCTGAAAAGAACTGATTACTTTTCAGGTTCGAACAATCGACAATGCACGCACTGTGAAGGACCTACTAATGCTGTCACGGAGGAAGTGTTTTGCGCGAGATCACTGCGTCAAATCGCCCGCAGATGTTTCGATGATCCGCGCACACAGATGGATGGAATCAGATTCGGGAAAAAATCAGTCTATTTGTTGAAACATCGAACATTTTTGAATGGACTCGACCAACAAGCAACGCTGTTTTCTGTATATACCGCTTCTGATTACCTCCATTATCTCTCATTTTGCCATCAGCTTTCATCATTGTCTGGTTCCTACGATTTCGACATTACTGGGCCAGCCGCAAACATACAAAGATGTCCAACAATGGAACAGAAATCTGTATGCCAGGAGGCGCACATAACAATCCCTACATGTTTGATGGTCCAAATGATGGACCAATCAGAACGGACATGTGGAGCACGGGGTCTAACAAAGCTATGGGCGGATTCTCCGGTCAGTACTGGCCACCGAATTTTGCTCCGATAACTTCCGTTGGTGGTAATTCGAATCCCAATTATCCGATGCCCTCTTCGACTACAACTCCGTGGCCGGAAATTGCAGAGGCACCGATCGAGCCAAATTTGATAAAACCTGTTTGCAATGCAATGAATGTGCGTGCGATGAACCCAACTGCCTGCTTCGGTATACGTGGTAAGATTGTTGGAATTTGCTTCTTAATCTACGCATACTGAAGCTGTTTTTACCGACAGTCAAACAATTTCTGGTTCAGTCTAACCGTAGCAAACTCTCAGTGAATACTTCGACTATTCGGACCCAGCATATTTTAGGCAGTCAAGTCAAATTTAAATATTCGCCTGTTTGTTTCCAAGAAAATAAAATGTAATAATTAAGTCACAATAATTAGCCTGTCTGTTTGCTCCATTAAATACCCACGTAAATTAGGAACAACAGATATTTATGATCAAGCTGGGGACAGTGCGTTGGTAAGGTATGGCAGAAGCTACCTTGGACGGGAGACATCGTTAATACCAAAGCTAAGCTCGTGTTACATAGGTATTGATGGTGTAACAAGCAAAGGAAACTGCAGAGAAGAAGTTAAGCGAGCCGCAATGAGCCAGAAAAGATTTAAAAAATAACAACTCAGTCCCAGGCAGAGGAAATTTGTTCTTGTGATCCGCTTAAATAGATTCCAAAACATCGATGGGTCCATCATTAAAAATTGTTTCTCTTGAATTGGTGAAACCGGATAGCCGGGAGCACCCCAAGACGAAAGCAATCACTGGTTTCACCAACCAAACTTTAGACGGTCTTACTGCGGGTAACCAACGAAAGCATGATGATTTATTTCAATTTATTTCAATTTAACATCCAACATATAAATGCTTTCCGGTCCAGTATGTCGCAGCATGAAAACCAAATACCTGAGTTTGCGTTTTTATTATAGGGTGAGAAGTAGCAAAGCTTTTTGACAATACGATATAGGCCCTGGCGTTGGTTAACGACCGGGCATGCCAAAAAATCAACCAATTTACCATTTAGCCATGAAGCAATACTATCCCATTAAAAAATACACTGAGATTTAGTCACCACAATTATGCGCCTATATTGCTACAAACACAACATCGGTAAACACTGCTAATTTTGGTCATTTTTATGGGGCCCCCATCATCGTCATACAAATTTATTCGATATCGTTGGCCAAAAAGTGTTGGAATTTCAGCAACAATATCCACTTCACACATAATTCTTTGAGTTTTCATATCAGGACATCAAACACATTGGATAACATCACTACCCGGGATGTGGTATGTCTTTATATGAACCATACTCTACAGCTAGACGTGCTTTCATATAGCTTGCGTCATGCTGGGGCAAAACAGCCTTATTGAAGATAACCTGTTTATTAGATTGGACCAAGCTGCAACATTACCATTTTCTTGTATTGTCAGTTTTCTTAAATATCTTCATCACTAAGTCGGTAAGTGTTGCTCTACACACAACGGTTTCTGTTCTGATGCACTAGAAATACTGGCATTATGCTTGAGTCAGAATGAACAATTAAGGTGATACTTGGAACGTTTGACAGTTTTTACGAGGAATATCTAGCTAAATATGTCTATTTTGCTAACTTTTTCGGGCCACCACTTGCAGTGCACCCATCAACACAATCCTTTGTTTACCGAATAAACCCACTTAAAATTTTCTAGATTCTCTTCTTTATTTGGGTGCCAGTTCGTATTTCATATTCGATGATAACGGAAACAATTAGATATTCTTCCTCCCTAACGGGACAATGATGTATGAAATATTGTTCGTAATCTACCTCGAGAATAGAAAAGCTTCTATCAGAACGTTTTAACAGGGACATAAATATCTGTGTTTACTGTTGGATGCGATCAGTTTCATGCATAAAAGATATGCGGTTGACATGATTTATCCGTTTGATATTGTTTAAATCATAGTCCTCTTCAATTTAAAGCACTTGGTACGTCCTAACGAAAAATATAAATTACGCGGCGTTTTAGAATCATTTCGTTACTCTCTACATTGTGGTGCTAGAAGATTTAACTTGCTAGCTCTTTGCTTTACCTTCACGGTAATAACGTAAGCGATGAGTGTAACGTGATTGGATGAACCTGACGCAAAGTCAGTTTTGATATTAATCCAGATCTCCTAACTGAACCATATGTCCCGAATTTTAGCCTCTGACATACGGATGAATGATAGAGTAGGTATTAGATGAGATTAATTAGGCACCTTCTTTCCTTTTCTTCCTTTTTTTCTCGCTCATTATTTCTGTTTTTCGCCGTGAATCTGATAGTTTATGATCTGTAGATAGACTCACCAGTTCATGATCAGCAGTAATTATTGAAATCCAGTTAACATGAAATATCCCGGTTGTCAAATGAGTGACCTCAGCCTACAAGTACAAGTTTAATCATGGATGGGATGCACACTAAAATATGTCCCTCCGTACAGCTAGCTATGTGGCATATATTAGCATGAACCAGAATGAATCCTTATAATATTTCGGACAATTTCGAGAAATTTCCACGTTCTATTGAAATACCATTTTTCGTGCTCAAAGTAGTTTACTTTGGCAACCAAAGGAATTTGTGTTCAACGGTCCTCATTGCATTTTAAAAGCGCATATAGTAAGAAAAATCTGCAAAGAAAATTGCTGATATTTTCTTGTACATCATATGCAGTAGAACCCACGGAATATTGAAAAGGGAAAGTTTTGGCCGCTCTGCACTTGACAATGCTTTTATATAGATGTATATATATAT
>LUCM01005184.1:26740-73316 GCA_008360955.1 Fasciolopsis buskii | reverse complement strand
CGGCTTCAGAAAATTCATCCGTGACGGCCCGCTCCGCGGAAACAGAAGCTATGACGCTGACTTTATCTTCCGGTTGGTGGCTGGTAATGGGGCGGAAAAGTTAATCCGCTTGGCCGAACTATGTGGTTTTGCAAAACTTGATGTCAAAGTTGTACCCGAGGAGGATGGTTGCCCATCTCTGCAGGCGACTGGCGGCTTATATTGGGATCTCCTTTTTTGTTTCGAAGCTGGATATTAGCGGCTTCTGGTCGGTTAGCAGGGTGAATTGTGGCCGTTGATGAACTTTTGGAACTTTTCATCGCAAACACTAGAACAAGCGCCTCTTTTTTTCAACCTGACCGTAGTTCCATTCTGCTGGAGTCATCGTCCGTGACGCATGCTCCACAGCCTTCTGGGCTACCTTAGGAAACCTGTAAGATGACCGTTCCAGTCCCACAGTCCGATGCATGAGCAGCCACGATTAGTGGCATGCTGGAGTTGTAGTGGGTCAATAGTATATCCGACGCCTGCATCTTTTTCTATTTCATCGAAGGTCGCTTGACACTGATATGACTTGCACCAGGTTGGTCCTTTTTTAGCAGCCTGTTGAGCGGACTGCGTACGCGATGGAGGTCCGGGAGGAGGGTGCTGTGATAGCTGAATAAGCCGAAAAACGCATGGCAAGACCAGGCGTCCTTTGGCATGGACATTTGCCGAATTGCCTTGACGTTCTCCAGGTCTGGATGACGGTCGTCAGCGTCAAAGATGAACCCGAGGTACTTTATTTTGTTCATTAAAAATTGACACTTTTTTTTACGCAGGCGGAGGCCAAAATCACTTATACGTTGAAGGACTGCTTTCAGGCTGTCGCACAAGTTATCTGCTGAATTTCCAGTCACTATGATTTCGTCAAGATATGTCGACACTTTCGGCAGGCCCGACAGCATAGTATCCATAACCCGTTGGAAGATAGCTGGGGCAGTCTTTACGCCAAACGGTTACCGGGCGAATTGGTGAAGGCCACGATGGGCGCTAAGTGTTAGCAACTTCCGCGATTCTGGAGCCACTTCTATCTGGAATATGCCTCGGCTATATCCAGCTTCGCGAATCAAGCACCGCCATTGACATTGTTGAGGATGTCTTCAGGGGGTCGGTAGCGGATAGCAGTCAACGTTCAGTCCGGTGGCGGAGTCAGCACGGAACCGTATACTGTTATTTGCTTTCCTCACGATAGCAATTGGCGGCGCCCATTCGGAAAATGCCATGAGGACCAAAATCCCTTGGTCCTCCAGTCGCTTTAGCTCCTGGTCCAAAAGGGGTGGGACTGCACACGGTACTGGGTGCTTTGGGCAAAAAACAGGCTGACTGTCTTTTTTCATTTGCAGAGTGGCCTGCTACTTGATTCAGTGACCGATGCTTTCCCCGGCAAGTTGCTGAAGTCTAATTCCTCTAGCCAGTCAGTGCCAAGCAGATTGATGTCAGATTTTTCCACAAAGCATAGCGTCGATACCAGTTTGTCGTTGTACTTGACAGTACACTGGAGCGGTCCGGCTAAATCTAAAGCACCACCACAGGCACTTGTAGCCCTCATTGATGTGGGTGGATAGGCAGCTGACCAATGTCGTGCCACGTTGAGTTGGATACGACAGATATGTCTGAAGCAGAGTCCAGCTGAAGACGGACTGGATGATTGTTTGTGCTAACTGTGACAAATTTTCTTCGATCGGCGGAGTTTAATCGACAGCCTGCAACAAGGCCGAACAAGTGAACACTCGTGCGGTCGTTAGTTGGCTTTGGTTTAACTGGGCTGAAGCGAGCCGGCCGTGAAAACTTCTTGGTCTGGCAGAAACCTCCCTTGTGGCCAACAAGACGACATTGTCCACACTGATTAGTGCGAATCGGACAGAATTTGTGAAAATGCCAGGCTCCACATTACTTGCAGGGCGAGGGGGGCTTGGCTGACCTCTGTTTTGGCGTGGACGGTTTCACAGCTTTAACAGCCTTCACGTTGTTACACGATCTTTCCTGTCGCTGGATCATGGCTGCGTCGTGTTTCAGTTTAATTAATTGTTCGCACTCATCCACGAGTTGTTCCAGTGTTTTATCTGGTTGTTGCTGGGTTTCGGCTAAAAGCCGGGTGCCGAAGTCTGAATGGCTTGGCGACTAAGGACCACAAATGAAAATTAAACACCAGAATCGGTCTTCTGTTAGGGCACCCACCTTGAACCTGCTACATTCAAGATTGATAATATCAGTGTAAGTTACCAAGTCGTCAGCGTCACGCTCAATAAGTTTTAGACACTGATATCGAGTAGTGAACAACAGAGAATGATCAATAGGAATTTCTCTTAGGGCCTGAATAGTCTGATCGAGTGTGTGACTTGATGGTTCATCCGGCATAATGAAGTTTACATACCGCGTGTGTTCTGCAGGACCAGGTTTTCGCAGGAGTAAACGTACTTCGGTTCTGTCGTATTTCAACACTGGACACATCCTCGTAGCATTTGAACCAGGATTCAAATGTAACACCGGACTATGGGTAGTGCAGGAAGTCAGTCAGTGACCGAAGTGGGGCGTCTGATGAAATTTCAGTTTTACTGATCATGCTTCCAATTCGCTGAGTGAGGGCCCCCATCAACTTGAGCTGGGTCTGAAACATTTTCTATGGCCGTATCCATTGTCGTCATCGTCCGATTGCGTTGAGTTCGAGAGACCTCGTCACTAGACTTGTTGCGATGCCCAACTGGACTGATCTATACACAACGCTGAAGCACATGACGTCGCACGATATCATAGGAGCACACAGCCTGCGATCTAGCAGGACACGAACATACACTGAAATTGGAGACAGTGGTTTGGGCTCGAGTCTTCGAGCAACCGTAGTCGCACAATCCGCTAGTGGGAGAGAGAAGACGAACGCAGAACACTGCCGCGCAATACAAGTCTGGATCAAGTGAGCTCAATCGTTTACATAGTTTTGTGGGATGGCCTTGGTCGATACGCGAAACAGCTAATCGGAGAGTGAGTTTGGATGAATCTTTTTAGATCATATAAAAAGTTTCAACCGTGTAGTATTCAGAATAACGTCAATTTCAAACTATTCGGAAATGCTTAGGACCTGTGGAAAAATGACAATTAAATTCTGCGACACCAAAAACTCCAGAATGGTCACCGACCATGACAATGATCTCAAACGTTTTTGCAAAATCCGATGCTAAAATGCCAAAACCTGTTTGTCAGAGTACGGTGACGATCCATCGGGCCCAGCAAACTTACCACATTCTGGGAACCCAATGCGTTGCAAATCCTCCCTCGTCCATGAAGTGTTGACTTCTAACTCTCATAACTATTGGAAGGTAAGGCAACGCAGAGCAACAAATGCAGCAGATATCCGGCACTTTTGATGTTGAATGGAGCTAGAACCATTTGCGGTGTCTGCAGGAATTCGCAAGGGTTTGTCTCATTTTCCAATTTCTTTTAGGACCTTGGACGTCAGATTGTAATGCTAACCACGAAGAAACTTCTAGCTGGATCATAGATGATCACCTAGATGAATTTGCACTAGACCGGTGCTTTTCATGTTGATACCGCCAGAGTCTAGGTTCAAATAGAAACCAACACTCACCGAATTGTGATCGAAATCGTTAGATATAGAGCAGAATGACAGGCATTCTTTGATTCATCCACGTTAATGGTGACCAGTGAGAATTTGTTTGAGCTGAGTCCAGCATTGCAATTCTAGTGAAAAATACTCGAGAAGATCTTTCTGTCATCCTTAAATAGTCTACAGTCAGAACATACCTGATTGATAATATCCTCGTTATTTGCGTGATAACCTGAAAAAGTAATTGGGCCATCGACGTCTGTTTCAGTCTTTCCCAATCGCCATCTCGGATGTTAAGGTTTCCAGAGACGACCAAATCGACCGTTGAATTCACGCCGTTCGTTAAGTGGCATGCGTTTTCACTTTAAGAATAGTTGTAGTCGACGAATTTGGATTACCGCCTCTTGCAGTTACCATCGTAACGCGCAGAAATGTTCAGCCGAGCTGCATACAAGGACAGCTAACTCGGATCTCGTTTAACGATGCTCACAGGGTTCTTGTGCTTAAATCAATTCGGACATCATAGCCACCAAGTGAAGTGGACATTTCGAGTTGATGAGTGCCGTACGCTTCTGCTAACCATACCGGCCAATAAGTCAATGCAATTTATCTGTACTACCTTACACCATCCATACTGCGGTGGAATACATTTTAGGTAGGTTATCGAAAGTGAGAGGAATGTTGGCGTTTGAATGGCCTTCATCTTGCAGTTACTGGGAAGGCAAATAAAATATTTTTTGCTACTCTGTCCCAGAAGCTTTTCCTCAGAGGTCGGACCCAAAATTTGGTGTGGTTTTAATCTATGACGAAATCCTGACTAAAATAGCCACGAGGTGGTTTTTCACGTCTCCGGTAGGTGTTTTGACTTCACTGGTGCAACAAGTATTGAAACATCGTCGGGTTCTTTTATTTGTATCATGCACCAAATTAAACCAGCCCTTTGGGCTAAGAGCTCTCCAAAAGCCTATCGAGTAAACTGTGATAAATTTGTTCACCGTCGAGAAAAATCTAAAGCGCCCCACATATGCGTCCATTTAACTGAATTTCTTGACTAATGAACTGCTTTCCTCTATTTTAACTAACTGGATTGATTTCTATAGGTACTAGGGAGGTATTGCTCAGTATCTGTGTGAATTTGTGATGATCATAAGGTATCATTTTCCAAGGCGAACTCACTGCTGAGCGCTATCGCATGGCGATAATTTTCCACGCCATTGGTAATCGCTACATGGTTTGTCTGTTCATAGACGATCGTAGTTTCTCGAAGTAGATGATAAATTTATTTATTTTATTCGACTAACTGCTCTCTAAAGTAAACCCTGCACACACAAATCTTCAGATCATTTGGCCAAACCTACACTTAAATATTCTCTCTTATATTAATAGTAGTCCTCCTATATATAATTCATAACTGATATTTAAAACTATATGGGTAAAACTTGGTCTCTTGGTTGTCTAGTCATCATTACCTTCGCTTGTCGGGTTTACGGTGATTCTCACACTCATTGTTAGTCCGCTATCTTAATGGAAAAGCCACTCTTGACATGAGTGCAATCAAATCAGTTAAAGCATCATCACCATTATTAACAATGGGAGGTACGACTTGTACGAGTACACCTACTCCTGCTGTTTCTAAATAAAGGCAACAATATCTGTAATATTGATTCTACTGAAATCCGTTAGAGTTACCATTTGGATGTCATGAAATGAACCATTTTAAATGCGCATATGTCATGCATTACTTCGCGAAATATTTATTTAATGATCCTAGTGAAAAGAAATCGATGTGTTCGCTGAAGCGATTAAAACAATTATGTTCACCCAGAATTTCGTAGGCTGTGTGCACTTCTCACGTGCTCCACTGTCGACGATTTCGGACGGTAATTTTGGTGTTCGTTACCCTAAATCGTCTACTTGTCTAAGCGAGTCCGATCCACTAAGACGCAACAAACTGGGACGTAAATCTAAGCACGATTATATACATATATATATATACTTTTTTATTGATTAGGTAATTTTGTTGGTTTGTTTCTTTTTTCGAAGGAAAACGTACTTCAAAATTGGATTTAAACATGTACAGTATTGTCAGTGTTCAAACATCTGCTCAGCGGTACTTACAACTGTTCAGGTGTGTTAATTCAGAATTTTCACATTATGACGATGTGTACCATGATGAACGTTTTTTTAAATGACTTTCGGCTTATTTGTGGAAGACAGACGGTTAAAGAACTATCGGTTTTCCGTTAGTTGACGATTATATTGTGGTGGGAACTGTTTGCCTTTCTCGGTACATTTCCGCTTCTCAAACCAAACAGGATAAGCGCTTTGCTTCAAAATAAGCAGGTTGGAACAATGTCAGATTTCCCAATCATCTAGATGGAATTGTTTTTCATTTATTTTCTCGACTACTTGCTTAATCGTTACTGACACAGTAAAAAATAATCTGTTTTGTTCGTATAGTTAATGGTTGAACGAGTGACAGTTTGAGTGGTCATAAATGGTCTTTCTGACTATTCTCGCTTAGGTTATTATTATTTTTGCTATTATTTTGAGTACTGTTTTGTCGAGACAGCAAACTACGATCAGGCTCATTGTTAGTTGCATCACGAAGTCCTGGATAGGCTGAATTCATTTAAATGAGCCACAGCGTCATGCCAACTGTTGTAGCTAACTAGAGATGCTTAACATTTTGATACTTCACACTGTAATCCTGACACTGTCAGTTGTTTGATGTAATTGAAAAATCACTTGCTATCAAGAAAGCGCAGTGGATGGACAACTGATTCGCGCTGCAGCAAAAAAGGATGTGAGAAATTGTTTTTCACCTATAAGTATTATTGATGCTACTAAAAAATCCAGAAGCCCAATTTACTGCCTCACTCGAGCATGGTCTTGACAGCGGGCTCATTTTCGATTCTGCAGATCCATCCGAAGAGGCTCAATGCTTCTTTAAACCGGAAAACATTTCTGGTATTTATATACTCGACAACAGAAGCAGTTTATCGTACCTGGATTCAGATTCCCAATAGAATGGATGTGGAAATGTGCATTTTTTTGTCCAAACGAAGTGACAATCGGTTTACTGTGACCCATACGGCGTTGTCGTCTGAATGAAAAATGCATTATACAAGCAAGGGTCGTTTTAGGCAATTGCTGTGTAACTTTCAATGCACTGTTTAAATTGCATAGTTATTTCTTTGTTATTTAAACACTGCGACCCGTTTAAATCGAGGGGTCTGTAGGGACACCATTTGAATATCGGCCCTTTTCCAGTCAGCATTTGCTAACTGTGAGGAAAAAACTGTGAAACATTTCGTCTGCAGTTCCGTTTAACCTGAAAGTCAATCCTTTTCTAGGCGTTGCCTTGTCTGGAGTTGAATATACCTAAATGCTAGTTGATAACAAGCCAAACTCTGAGAAATCTGGAATTCAATTAGATCTCGGAAATCACGTTTACAATAGCTCTTTGTCACACTCGATCAATCTCGGACTTTATAAACAATCATAAACCGCTTGGAAAGGAATGCCGATAAAATATTCAAGCAACCGAAGTCTGCCTTCGCACTGCTGCAGGTAGCCCACGCCCAGTCACAGCTGAACCGTTAGCCTTTTTAATTTACTTTCCCAAAACACCGTAGCGTTTAAATGTTGGCAAATTTTTGGCAATCAGTTCATCAGCTACTATCGGTGCACAGTTTCAGCTGTATTTTATGTACGCTACGGTTTTTCCTTTTGTTTGCTTAACACGGATATATAAGTATTTTCTTACTCATTTGTCCGTGATCGTCATGGTTTTTGATCTTTACTACCTCCGATGCCACTTAGCTTCAACATCTAACCAATCAATCGTGACCATATAAATTAAGCGTCTGTCACTCGAACGGCATATCTCTTTTTTTCATCGGGAGAGAATTTAATGCCATTTAGCTTCGATGCCCAATTCACCAGTAAGAAACAATTCTAGCGCTGTACAGTTGTTTCGTCTAATATTTGTCGCTCAGTTTTTTGTCGCCTAGTGTGATTCGCTGTCATTCGGTTCGTTGCCAGGTTTGGCCTTTCCTTTCAGTTTTGTGTTACAGGACGAGATGTTCGAACCTTTTTCGAATGAACGTTGACCCAGTCTCGGTTGCAGACATGTCGTAAAGCGCAGATTAGTGACCGCCAGCCTGACCCAGTTGTTTTGGTCAGCTTAGTATGCTCACGATGGAAATTGACTTTCAAGCACACCCGTTTTTGTGTCATGAGCGGCGGTCCTTAGCTTCTTATGCTGTGTTTATCCCTCTTCCAGTTGGTTAGAAACCATAAGAAGCGTCATATTCAGCGGATCCGGTTGAAGCACGCTCGAATCCGTCTTGGTGACTACTTGTCTCGCACGAATTTCATGGATTTTTTTTTCCGTTTTCACATCAAGGTGTGAATCCAAAAACTCTCGCTACACTAATAAACTACCGTAACTGAGATGAACGAAGGACCGGTAAATTGGGAGAAAATTTGTTTATTGAGGATTTTTGGGTTATTTCCAGGAAGCGTAAAAAATGAACGCGAGTAGTGGTGGGCACGGAAATGAAGAAAAATGGAATATTCTTGGGATGTCCGCAATATTCGCATCCTGATTAGGAGCACTGGCCTACGAAAGCCACTTGCAAGCAGGGTGGTCAAGGAATCTGAGCAGTCACTGGTCATGTTTCAGGAGCTTTGGCTAGCACGTTGGGTGCGACACTTTCAGGAACACTCTAGGTAGTCAGGTTCGATGCTGGGGCTTCGACCTATACTAGAAAATAAAACAATGCAAGCAGATTCCAGTCCTTCACCGGAAGTGGAGGTCATTAGGGAAGTAGGTTTTCTTGAAGGACAATTCTGTTGGACTCAATAAGCTGTCCCCGTCCTTTTTCAAGAACGATGAGGAAGTATTAAAATTGAAGTTAATAAAAATGCTGGGATAAATCTTGCCAAGGGAAGCGGTTCTTGAGGAGGAGTATGTGTGGATGATTATCCTCCGTTGATTAGCTAATGATCGCAAAGTATGTGATAGTGAGAATCAAGCTGGATTCTGTCACTGCCAAGATTGTTTTACCCAAGTCTGCACTCTGCAACAAATCCTAGAACATAGGCAGGTTTAGCTGTCTCCTCGATCTCTGTCTTCCTTGGTGGAAAAGTGGCGTTCAGCTCAATCGGTCATGCTGATCCTTGCCGCTGCCTGTCACTGAAGTCTGCCCGAGAAATTCGTTTCACTCTTTCAGTCCTTGTACGCGAACAGTAGACGCTTAGTTCATGTGCACGGCGATTTTCATCATAGGATTGACCACTTTCAGTTTTTTATTTTACCTTGTAATTGTGACTATTATAAGAATAGCCGTATTCTCATGTGAGAATAGTGGCACCCCTATCTGTTTTGACAGGTGACTGTCTAACTGCAAATGTGAGGGCGCCATTGTGCTCGTGAATGAAAATTTTCAACTGCCTTAGCCAAAATGGTTCAGCACCCGTCCTGGGGAAATTATGTCATATTACATTAATAAGAAAATGGGTGTCTCAGTCCCATCTCCGTCGGTTTGTCTCTACGAGTCACTACGGAACAAGTAACCACGAATGGTACAGATATTTGCTCATAATGTGGCCCTTCATATTGCAGATGGTTGGAAAACCGCTCAGAAATGTTCACCCATGTTAATGTTATGACAAAATGAGCCAATGGGTTGGTCCCAGTTTTAAGTATATTTTTACAATATCTTGTTTGTCCTCTCCTAGCTAACTGTTAAAAAATCCTCCATGGTTGCCGATAGAATGTTCAGCTACACGGACTTCCCGCTTATTCGAATTTTATTCACTTGTTGTTGAATTTGTTATCTCGCTCGGTCATAAAGGAAATTCAATAGCTGCCGAGTATAAGATTACTCAGATCTCAGTGTCCAGTGCTGAAGAATTGCTAGTTCACGACAGCCCACGGATGCCTTTTAGCAGGTGTATTCTCTCTGTCTGAAATAATGTTGAATGACGTTAACGAAGTCCGCCACAGCAAAAGCCTTGCAAGTTCTTTGGCTTTGTATATTTCACAGACTACTGATTTCTCTGCTAGATTGCGAATGATTCTTCCTTCCAAGTGCATTCCTCTTGATCTTCGAAAATCCCAAGGTTTTTATATTTCGTGCCCAGCTGATCCTCCTGTTGATGAACCATTCATCAGGTGAAATCCTAGTCTGGATTTTGCCCATAAGGTTTGGATTCTTTCATCGCATTCATGATTTCATCATGGCAACTCGAAATCAATATTTCGCGATCTTCACGCCTGTGGTGCTTATATTAGGTATGGTTGAAAACAGTTGCTCAAGTTAACACCATCATCTTTTGCTGAATGACATTTGACCAAACTGCGCTGAACTCCAAAGTTACTTGTTAACATTGTGACCCCACTGTGCTCATAAATTTCTCACAGCCTCAATTTTGACAAGGTCGCTTTGCGGCAGTAGCAGGATTTCGTTATTCGCCATGAGTATTTTGAGACGAAAGTCTGCTTTTTCCAATAGAATTTTCCACACTATTTGTATCATTTTATATCGTGCCATACATGAATGTTTTGCCATCAGACGAAGCAGTCACAGGTGAGATTTTATCAGTCCTTCTGTGTGCTGTTAACCGGGTCCGCTGGACTGCTGATGGGTTGGTTGAAATTGCCACTCATTACTCCAAATGTGCAGCATGCTTCTTGTAATCATACAACTTTTCTCTTTCGTAAATAAAGCATAATTTATCTAGCCAGCTGACACTAACGATCGGTGTGTCAATGATTCATCTCCATGTATTGCGCCTGGGAGAATAGTACCATCTCCTTTGGGAAGCTGTGTAGGATGCTTGAAAGGAATTATTCACATCAAATTTAACTAAAATTATCCAATCGATACTGATTTCTGCCAAATGAAACAAAAGCTCCTATGAATCGATGTACTGTTGCATTAGTGAGAGGAAGCCATTCAGCCTCAATTCCTGAGGATCGGATCAGTCTATTCTTAGACCAACACATTGAGAATCTTCAGTCAAATGTCATCGATTACCTGGGTGGACGATGAGCGAGTCCTTAGATTATTTTGAATTTTGCATTCCGAGTGAGTCCATAAAAAGAGTAAAATCTTTTGGGCATATATGCATATATGACAAGATGAGATCTATTTGACTGACAAAACCAAAGTAATGACTAGCCCTGCAGCAGCAGTCAGCGTGTAGGATAATAAAGCGTCGGTTATCTCAATGGTCACACGTTTGAAACCCCCCACATACCACATGGTGGTAAGCGGCAGTTTACTTTCTCCCGGCTAATTACCACGCGCGACTTATTGAGGCTTATTGGTCGTAGCCTGCTCTAACTTACATTGTCACGTTCGATGATTCGCCAGTGAATGGGATGTCGACACTCGAGGCTGTGAAGGGTGCCCCTTCCCATGTTTTGCATATTGCGCCTAGGTCAGTGTCGTCTAGACGGGTTTCCGATGTGAAGACAGATTTTCTCCTTTTGGTATATTTTTGATGCAGATGGTGATGGGTTGGCATCTGCCAACGAGTGAAATCCTGTCCTTGGAGCTTTTCTTCCCACATTTTCATCCTTTCTAATGCAGCTATTTGTGTTGCTTCTTCATGACTTTCCTTTCAACTCTAGCTGCTTCAGGTTGCATATCATTATAAGAAAAGCCTACGTGCTAACGTGAAACCAGCGCTGTTCGAGTGGAACATTGCTTCGTTTCAGTGATAAAGGTCAGTCACCAGGAGGTAAAATAAACAGTATTAGTTCCATCAGAACCAGAAGGGAAGAAGTATTCACAATTGTTGAAATCAAAGATAAAGCCTCTATTCACGTCCTTTGCCAAACAGTTGCAAACCAAAAATGCGAAACTCCGGTGCGGCTTGAAGATGGTGGTCAGCGTGACTTGTTATTCCTAACCGTGTTCCATCTCTCCTCGTTAACGATCTCTTTGACTAACTCGACAGTCGACATGCGGAGACTTGGCCCTTCCTAACCTGCAGGAAATTACAGAATCCGAGCGCTAATTTATACAATGACCTATCGTTTCTTACTTATCCATCCAACCAGGACTTTGGCGCACTTCCTCTGTATTAGCAATCATACTGTTTTAAAATCCGATTATCAGTGTCGCTATTTCTAACGTCTTCAGTTGGTCGTCTCAACTCTAATTCAGTTTCACCCCGCTTAATCAAGCGAGACCAATCAAATGATCTCTGTCCGGTCAACAGTCTCCCTGTTTGTTTGTTATGATCAAGGTAATATGTAGGTCCATACAGGGTAGAGTTCATTAGCCGATTTCCTGCCACCTAACAGGTTCATTTTTTTGGGTTCTCAAATCGAATCCCTTCCCCGCTCCTTGTCATAAATCACATCGCCTTCAGTTTTACCCTATACCTATCATGATCTCTCTGACTGTAGTGCGGATTGATAGGGGGAAAAAAAGAAAAGAAAATTACTTTCTAAATAATTGCTGAAGGGGAAACCTGAGTGTACCTTCTGATGCTATTTCACACCGAATGTTTTCTGACTGGTTGAGGATGGAACCAGAGCATAATCTTTCTTCATAGTTTTTGAATCTCAGCACCGGTTTCGATGCAAGTGACAAATAGGACTGAGTCAGAATTTGTGCTGAAATCATCACAAGTCATGTTTTGATCGAGCCGAGAACGGTTAGATTGCTTGGGGACGAACGTGTGTGCATTGTTCAGTTCTCCCATTGTGAATGTTAAACCGTCTTTGTTGTTCCACCGGTGAGTGTGCGGCCCCTCACGCTTATACGGTACAGTTTAGTAATCGGTTAAAAGAGGTACTGTATACCATCAGTTTTATTTACCTGACCAGCCAACCATGATCTATTCAGCAAAAAATGATGTCCTTTGTGAAATAGTTTCTTCGGTACAACTTCATCGCAACGACATACCTTTGCTGCTTAGACTTATCTAACTGTATCCCATTAAAATGCGGTATCAGAATGATCAGTAACTAGCTTTTTTGTTGTTTTTGTTTTCCTTTTCGTTGTTTGTCACTTGCCGACCAGATTCCAGTTTTGAGCAGGTCGGTGATCTGAGTCGAAGTGCCATTGGTCAGTCCGGGCATTTGTACCCACAGCTGGGAAACTACTTGAACAGTGTCGACGACCCATCCAACACCACCACAACGACGACAACAACCAGTTCTGGCGGTAAACAAGCGCTTACGCGTGAGATGAGCCAGCGAGTTCGTTCCAAAGTCCGTATGGCTGCTCGTGTCTCCCAGTTGAATATGTTTAATTTACGGCCCCGACGACGAACTTCCGCGAGAATTCATGATTCCTCTAGAGGCCGACCCAAACGTAGACGAGGTACACGGACGTCTAGTGTGACTATCGGAGCGACCACGGTGATGGGTTGTCCAAAATTTTCCATGACACCTGGCGAGGGATACCATAACATGAATGTAATTTCTGACAGCTTTGTAAGTGATTTATCCATGGGCTCTTTACAATACCGTACTTCATCTTTCCATCCGCTTTACTTCGAATGAGATATTATTAGCAGTACTAATAATCGGTAGTAGTAACACCAATGGTGCTAATCGCATATAGACGATCATGTTTAATGCATATCATATCAAGCGAGCCCTGTTTTTGCAAGCTGTTCCGAAATATGAAGACGCAAATTTGACCCATAAAATAAACGTAAATTGCAGGTTTTCGTCTGTTTATGTGATCTGTGTATGAAATAACCGCAGTGCTAACTAATCAAATGTGTGTATGAGTTAACCCGGTTCAGTTATAACTACCGAGTGTCACGAAATCTGCAGTCCGACATCAGATGGTTTACACAGTGTGCGTGCACTGATGCATTTGATCCATCAGTCTTCCATCAGTTCATGTATAAGTCTAGAATGTGTTTTATCCAGCTAGACAACAATGTATTTCAACAGGTCGTTTATAGCTCTATATCGGCGTTTTCCGACTGTAGCAAAGATTAAGGAGCCAAACTAGCATGTCATTGTATTTCATCTTTTGATGCCTCACCTTGCTTTCTGTGGCACGAATTGGATGGAATAGATATGTCCATAGCCACGTAGACCCACCGTAAGAAAATGGGACAAATTATCAGATCGCGTGTGCTCCATAAACTAATCTGTTTCCCCCATCCATGATATGTTGCAATATTATGGACATCGAACTCGTCCAGACATTGCCGGACGTCGATAGGCTTTTTCCCGTACGTAGAACGTCTGCGTCTCTCCAGGGGCTGGTTGCTGCAACAATATCTAACCGCTGCCATCACAGCCGAATGTAGGAACACGTCTTTTCAAAGAAGGATGACGCATGGCCTGGAACATCAAAAGGCAGCTGTTCAGCTAAAAGTCTGAATTCCAATCTCACGTCCAGTAGTTCAAATGTCAGCTCTGAAAGAGGCTTGGCGCAGTTTTGAAAATATGTTGTTCATCAATAATTGATGAATTCATTTTTAGAATCCTGGCAACTGCAGTGTGATTAACCTTGTCATCTCGGTTTATTTTCTCTCTCACTGTGCAACATTTTTATTCAAAAAGCCAAGCTCTGTTGCCCAATAACTTTTGTTCTATTTGCACAACAAAACCAACAGTTTTCAAGAGACGAGTGTCTGTTAGGTACTGACCTAAGGCTGCATTTGTGGTCTAGTTAAAAATGGGTTCCAGTCATTTAGTAAATGATCTCAAATCCTTTCACCTCACAAAGTTGGAATCCGCGCATTTGGTATCTTCACTTGATGTTGTAAACTTCACTGTTCATTTACCTCTTTCTGTTTTTGGATGGAGGCTCCCGTATGGTTCCCCGAATAAGCTAATTCGTTTCACTCTCTCAGTCGCAATACCCTATTTCCGAATCTCATAAACCTTGTTATTTGCTTGAATACTTTTCCAAACATAACCATATTTCTTCCTTTTGGTTGTAACAAATTGACAAACCTCAAAATAAAATCTGGCGTTTTCCCTGAGGCCGTTCTATCCTATTACTGTTTTTTTAGCTTATTTATCCTACTTTCATCGCGTGCAAATATGCTTATGACGTTGTTTTTCTTACCGTAATATAACGTTGACAAAAGTCTTGGTTATCCTCAAGGTAATCTAAGCGACGAATAGTTCTTTTTACAATTCTCGGCTGTGTATTTCATACTAAAATTCGATTCTCAACCGGGTGGATAAAAGCGATGACTGATCTGCTGGTACAGTTATGTTGTTGGTTTCGATCATATTCTCAAAGATCAATGCATGTGCATCATTTTCGTTCCCACGAAAATTTGGATTCCATAGTTTTCTTTCAGGATGTTGAGACAGTAAGCAATGAACAATGATCTGCTCTCATCGATACAAAGAATTCAACTCTTAGTTGAGTAATCGTATTCCTGACCTTTGACTATAATAGTCGGAATGTTTGTCCCTATCCTAAACCAGTGTGAATCAGTACTGTTTTCTGGATTGAATGACAGATTGACTGAACTGCTGGGGAGAAACGTCTTAAGGGATGGGCAGTTGGAATGAATCAGATCCTCCGTGCACCGTTGACGAATTATCATAATTAGGTTAGAACAGGAATTCTCTTGAAGAATTCCATTTCAGTAGAAAAGAAAATGGTAGTGGATTCTCGGTGATTGATACTATTGATTCGAATAATGTACTTGTTCTTCTTTGCAACGGCCATGTTTTTCACTCGTTAACATGCTGATGGTGCTAAAAGGCGACTAACCTCCATGCGCGATTCCTAGTTTCATCGAATGTTACGATGGTAGCAACCCGTGATCACAAAAGCTCAGTGGTCGAACCATCCGTCCGATAAATCGAACTCCCGGGGATCAATTTGGCACGGGAATAGTGCTAGCAAATTTCTGTCGCCCGTAGGTTCTAGTTCACTGAGACTTGCCCTACATTCTTCAACCACTACTCAAGTGGACTCTGTGGAAAGGGCCTACCGGCTGATTTATTTATTTTTTTAATTTTTCAACCGACATGAACCGGCTAAGATGAGGTTGATGTGAGGATGAACCTAATTTATTAACGATGCGCCATATAATCCGGACCAGCTTGAGATTCAGTTATACGGTGAGCTTTGATAATTGGCGGTCCAGTAAATGAGCCACTTCAAAATTCCAACCTAATTTGATGATCATGTTGTCCCTTAAGGGAAAACATGTCTCGCAGGCGACAGGAACAAAAAACGTATCAGATACGGGAAACATTGAAGAAATCGCATTACATTGTATGTATCTAACTAAATTCTTATCGAGAGCCGTGTGAGTTAAAATAAAATTGCGACAGTGGAAAACTTGCTTATGGACAAAGTGAAATGCATTACCTCTAAACAAGTCACGCCATTCCACTAGTTTTAGTATGCAAAGAAATTTCGAGATTCACAAGTTTTGTGAAAACGAGTGATGATTAAGGTGGTTTAAAATTACAAGGTTTCCGAAAGTGTTATTTGCGAATGAGCACTGCGACCGCACGAACACGGAACGCATAGGGCGTTGGTTTCATAACGTTGTCCGTAGCAGTGCACTGGCATATATTGGTAGTTTTCTTCAGATTTAATTAACATAAGCCGGCAGTTTTTCTGATGAGCTGAACATCCGGAACTGCTGAAGAATTCAGACTGTCAGTTCACTTTTGTTCGGCGAATGGAACTCCTGTTCACCAGACGCCGTGAAGCGTTTCTTCCTGTTCACTGCGTATTCACCCACTCAGTCTGTCAACTGCAAGTGAAATCTGGGCAAGTTGTACTTCTGCAATGGTAATATGATCAGTTACACCGCGAAAATAATAGTTAACTGTAGGATTTATTCTTTGATCATTCGTATATGGTGTAAAGTTTTGCCGAACGAATCAACTACGCTAAGATGACCTTGCAGGTACTAGTTGAAGTGCTCGGTGTTACCTAGAAGAATACTAACAAAAAGTAAACATAGAGTTACCATGGATTACTTTCATGTCTGACGGGAAATTTTCCGATTTCCGTGCATCATCTTTCAATGTAGTGTTAATTTACCATCTGATCTTTCTCCCAAGCCATCCACATATGTTTTAATTTTACGCATAAGGTTGACTGTTCTTGCTTGGGAGTTTATTTCTCCAATTTTCTACGTCAAAGAGTTCTTCTTATATCGAAGTCAGCTAAATACCTTAGGTTTGTCATCTCACAGAATTTCACTAGGTCCGAACACATTGGTAACGCTCTCATGAATGCATGCCGACCTTGCCCTCTTGTAGTGCACATTAAATCCCCAGTGGTTTCAAAGCCTCGATTGGACGTTTTATATTTTCTTGTGTTGTTTCACTGAGGTTATTGCAACATCCTAATAAATGCTAATCTGCCGGCTAGACACGGTGCAGCTTCACGGTGTCATCAAAATTGATTCATGACCAGTTGGGGTTTGATGTTCCGCGTCTACTTCTTGACGGTTATAACTGCCCTTCTTGTGACACATTATGTTCACTTCAAAGTGAAGCCTTTTTGGACCCAAACAACGGTCTGTGATTCGATATAATACTGAGTTCCTTACTATTTCGTTGCCGTGACAGAGGAAGTAAAGTAATAGCGTAACAAGAATACGTTTTGATAGCTGCATCACCTGAACAGTACAGTGACCTATCAACCGTTGCGAACGAATGGCTACACTGGTTCCGTGACACAAAATCAATCTGACCGGGAATAAATATTTGTCATAAACATGAATCATGGGAATTGAATCCGAAACAGTACAAAGAAAACAGAAGATTGAATGACCAAGCTTTCTTTATATCTTGTCTCCGAACCATTCGCTGTGGACTCGTGTCACTAGACGATTTCATAATCAGCCAAATCTGCTTTGGTGCATTTGCCTGTGATTGTTTGCCCGGTACCTAGTGCATATAATCCTATCTCCCAGTATATCTAATCATTTCATGAAGAATCTCGCGGACCACAAATGGATGGCATAAATTAAGTTGCCTAGGCCAGTACACGGGTTCTGGTTTTCCTACCCTCATGCACTGTCATGATAATTGGCCTTCGTGATGTTCTTTGAAAAATAGCATACACTGAAACAGTCTGTCTCTGGGCCTTCACGAAACTTGACTAGTTTAACCCTCTAAAGATAGAGTCCTGCGGGCAAGGGCCGAGCGGCGAACTTGGGAGTTGTTAACAAATTCTGCCGTCGTATGTTTGTATTCATTTAAAGCCGCCCGTGGTCAAAACTTGAGAGGTTTCGTTCGTCTTCATGTCTGAAATATTACCTCTGATTCGTATAGAAGAACCAATCTTACTTCTCCAATGTACGTTTATCCTTTGATCGTCAACCTGATGAATTTATTGGTGTCTGAAACTGCTAAAACCCAGTCAGTTCTTTTGTATGTGTGATAACAAACTGATGTACGGTCATCCGGCCTAACATAATTACCCCCGAACAAGAATAATTTCATCCAGTTCTGCAGCGGAATTTCAACCTGGAGATGTGCAAAACGCATCACCGACATGCAGTTAGACTACTCGAGGTAGTCAAGGAATTCCTCAAGCATATTCACATCTGAGCAAGTGACAAATCTATTATTTTCGGATGAAGATAATGCAATATCCATAATATCATTTCAGTTGCAAAATTGAAAATATCAGAAGAAATAGGGGAAGCCCGACGGATAACACTTCTCATCGAAAATTATTTTGTTTAATATGCTTCATCTCTTCACACTCGAAGCTTCTTTCTCTAAGCTGACCCCTCCTGCATTGTTCGCTATCAAATTTCGTTACAATAATACTTGTTCGGACTTTGGTCCTGTTCGTTGCACGCTACGCATCGCAAAGCAGTTTCGGATTATTCACACAAGTTTGGCATTTCATGCGCATCCGCATGCACGTATGTGACAGTGAATGAAAATCTTATCGTCAGTACAAAATATGCAATGCATGCTTTCACCAAATGTGCGCGTTAAACATTAGTTTACCGTAAATCCGACGCAAATCGAAACGGTGCGAACGGCGAATGTCGACAAATTTCGGGCCGGTCCAATGTAAATGTGACTGCCAAACCGTAAGGCAAGCGGGCCAACGTTCCAGGTGAAGTGTTTCTCGGCCCATTGTAATGATCTAGACGGTGCGCTCAAAAGCTGATATGCACTGGGTGGGGGATAAGCCGGTGTCCGCAAATTCAGGTCTGAATTGCATAGTTAACTGTCGGGAAGGTGGTGGGTACCCATTTTGAGTAGGCGATGCCAGTTCTCCTTGTCTTCTTCAAAGTATCTTATTGTCCTCTTTTTCGAGAGTTTTTTATGTATGCATTTGTGTGTGCATGCTGACTGAAACAGTCCCAGATAACGGGCTAACGATTTGATGTATTGTCCGTTATATAGCTCATTAACTCCATCCACCGGCGGATATTCTAGTCGTGCACACGAACGTCGTACAATCAGTTTGCCAATTTCCGAGATTTTCGGCAGCCTCCTATCTTAATCAACTGGCTATTATGATCTTTAACGTTAAAACTGAATCAATGAATGTAACTGCACACAAATATATAGCGCCAAGGTGGCACTTTTTTCATTCATCTTGTTCACCCATTATCGACCTGCTTTAGTTGTCGTTGAAATGAGCCCAAGTTCTTCTAGGCTAACGTCTGTCCTTTGCCGTAAACAAATCAAAGATGAATTCAGTCGTTGGTGTGTGTAATTTATCTGTCTTTGAACAACTGGATGTTGTTCGGGACCTGCCGGTTGTTGCGGCATCGTGATGTCAACGATACAGCTTTTTATAAATCAGTTTGTTGGATCACATGGATAGATTAAGTACAACCAAATCATCTTAAATTCGGCCTGATTCTTCGAATCTCCAAAATTAACATCTTTTCGCTAAACACATCATTATAGTCATGAATGGATTTATCAGATCTTATACAAACCCTAGACAACAACACAATTAACACCACAAATCCCTTCCCCACCCATATTTGTAAATGACTAATCCAATCCTTCCTGTAGAGAAAATATTTTGTCAAGATATATATAGTGATGTAATGGCATGAGTACGAATCACTGAAAACGAGCTTGTTCGCCAACTTGTGTTTTCTCAAGATCTTATTGTGTTTGAACTTTTACAAAATGAGTTGAAATTCACTAAGCAATAATATTAATTGTGGTGAAACTCTGTCAGTTTATTTGATTAGTAGCGGAAAACTTGTATTTAGATTCGGTGCAGTCATCTACGACAGACACCTTAGGTAGACAGTGAAATTAAACAAAAAGTAATAAAACTTGCTTCATCAAGTTTATGGTCTATGCAGAGACAGAACAAAAACGTCAGGCAGCGTCCCAAATATTCAATATGATTTCTGGTCAAATAAGTGGTCGTGAGGAGAACAGACGAGCAATCTATCTTCGACGGATTTTTTCACAAGCAGCTGTGCACTTACACTCTTCTACTTGTAGAATTAATGAAGTGGGATGGTTGTGGAGTGTATTTGTCATATTCTCGGAAATGCGCATATGCACGATCGTTGTCACCCCGACTTGCTAGGAGACGTTTGCGATCTAAACGCCAAGTCCAAATATTAGAAACTCAAGAAAATTGAAAGGTCTATTTTCACAACTTTTTTTGCATTTCTTACTATTAAACTTTCACTAATCTCTCCCTAAGCGGTTGGTTATTGCCCGGACTACGCAAACTTTGTCAGTCTAACGTGTCCACATGTCAAAATACCCTGTTACACCAGTTCATTTGCCTAAGATAGTTGCGTAATAACTTCTCTGTCTTATTAAAACTTGTTCTCAGGAGTTTGACGAGCTTGGTTCTCTGGATAACGATGACTTTTTATGCAGTTTGGAACGAGCAGTTTATCCGGGCCTAGATTGTTCTCTGCCTTCAGCATCTTCCGTCTGCCAAACTCATCTATGCCAAAACGCGCCGTCTAATGCTTCTCACGGTCCTGGGTTCGCTTCAAACGTGGTCCATCCCATGACTGATTTTCAAAGTCTTGCAACGGCAGATCTTAGCCTAGGGAGCGAATCGGCTCGATCTGCTATCTGGCGACCACTACCTCCTGATGTTGACAATTCCTCCAGCTCCCGTGGAGTAAAACTTCCTGGCTTCCGATTTCCTGCTCCGGGACCACCAGTTTCTGGTTGGGCACACCAATTAGCAGAAATTCGGATGCAAACAGAAACGCAATCCACAACGTCCAGTGGCGCTACTATGGCCGCATCTGTACTAGCCCAGTCCTCTTCAACAAATGTGAGCCCAGTACCGCACGAATCCACTTCGCCCGTTGCTCCAGCCATCCAGCCACCACCGACGGTTACCTCACCTACGAGTCGTAAAGCTTCGTCTGCGACGGCAAGCCAGCTGAGTGGAACACCCTTATCTGCTGCGATTCCACGACGGCGGGCTCAAAAACGGGGGAAAACTCGACAACAATCTGAGCCCCGTGCGCCTGGGTCCCGGATCACTGGTGACCAGTCCGATCCCTTCGGACAGGTTGATTCAAGCGCAGGTAATTGTTCACATACGTATATTTTCATTCGTATTTTAACTGCTTGACTTCCAGTGTTTCAGATTTATATGTTAATCTTGCCTAAATTAAATCAGGTTTCAGTTCTACTTCGGTAACGTTCGTGGTGTCAAACTTACCTGAGTTACATATATACGAAATAATTATATTTCATCCTCTCAAAAGCATACGACGTTTTACACGTGTGGTAACGAGAATGCAACATTTGATTTTGACCAACTGTTATTCGTGGCTAAAGAGCGTTGTTCACCTACCGCAGAAACGGCCGTATGATACTAAAAGAAATACGTATGCTCCGGTAAATGAATGCTATACCATTTGTCAATCTCTTCAATGGCAGAAGTAGCAGTAGATTAGACGTTGGCAGAGAATATTTTCGCTGACCTACCTCCTTGAATATTAGCTTACGAACATCCTTGTTTTCTACTGGCAACCCCAATCCTTAGTTTTATATCCAAATCTTCAAAATTCACCAACGGCCCGTGTTCCCACTTCAGGATTATGAATAGGTACTGGCCGACCACTTCAGTTAGTAGATCAACGAAGATGTTTGCTATCTATGTAAACGAGTAATAAGCAGTCAATAGTATGATGGAAACTAGCACGTGGCTGGAGTTGTTTTTTCGAAAGGCTCTCCATCGAATTTGATATCTCTGAACAAGTAAGAATATCCAGTGGCCTTTCCCAAGTATTGTGTCTTCGCAATTAAAGTTGCAAAATTTACCACAGTCAAACTGCTGTTCTCGAATGAGTAGTAGATGTAACCAAATTAGTACGTATCACCGCCGCGTGTTTTTTCCGTGTTCACGAACAGAGTATTAATGGCTGTGATTTCAAGCTAATACTATACCAACGGCGAACGCAAACGAAATGTTCAGTACCATCGAACCCAACTTAACAAGCTTAGTCTGTAGGTTGTTTCAGCTCAGCGACCACCTTTATTCGTCTCAAAAGACTTTCTTACTGTTGTTACTAAGCTTATCATTAGTATACGAATAAGTTTCACTTCGAGTTTTAAATTCCGCAATTCTAAAGTTAACTTCTGCAAACATCCTCAATGCTGTCTGCGTCAAGATATTCATTCGTTCACAGCACATTGAAGAGATTTTTGAGTTGGCACGATTAGTCTTATGTTGCGCTGGATCGACCAAGATCTCTATCGAAATTTCCTGTCGGATTATCTACATTCGGCGTCAGACAGTTCTGAATATGTTCGACTACATAAAGCGACATCGAATTCATTATGTTTTACCGTTTTAAAATGCTGAACATAATGGTTGATAAATCATTGGTATGGTGGTCTGCCTGTTAGCTTCGTAATTACCACGCGTGCCTTCTTTAAGCGTACCCATCATACGTTCGCTTCTGTTTTACAGACGAAATCCCCTCCGACTGATGCAACTGTGGGTGTTGGTGTTAATATCTCTTTGTTCCCCACGAGGACACATAGTAGGTGTTTTCTTTCTCCCCATCTATTGTTTGAGCAGCTGGATTTCTGAGTTGCCAGGGGCTTATGCTAAAGGAAAGTGTGACTAGTTTTGTTGTTTTTCTAAAACAAAATCAACCCACTCAGTCTGTCCTTGTGATCCGGTTGAGTAAATCAAAGCGAAATAACCAAATAAATATAGAAACAAATGGGGAACTCATCAACCAACCACCTAACCAACCCGCCAACCAACAAAGCAGCTATAAGCTGTGATCACCAGATTTTTGCAGAGACTAACATCACTGTTCCCTAATTTCTGTCTACACCTTTTATTAACTTTTGAATTTGCTCGACCATGCAGAATGTTTGTTTGATCACTGGCTGGTGTTGTTTTTGATGGCAATAGTGATGGTCAGTTGGTGGCCCCGGTTCACCCTCGTTTTGTACATTTTATTCTAAGGTCTCGACAGGCAAATCCGTTCTCCTCATTTGTTTCTGCTTTATTTCGTATGTTGCAGCAGTGGACGGTGTAACCTAGTTAACTGAGTTTGTTCTTTGTTCCGTTTACGCGTGTTTCCGTGTCTAGATTTTAGGGTAGAGTGACCAAATAATCAACTATCTTGTTGATTACTGCGGTGTTCTCATTAACGCTGCTGTAGTTAAAACAGCAACACCTCCATTGGGAGTAAGTGGCATAAAGAGTAACGGCAATCCAAACACAAATGAAACCCTTCAGCTTTCATGTGTGTGAATACGAAAACCTGATAAGAGACTGATGCTTTTACTTTATTCCCTATTGTTTGGTTCTAGGAAACATTGTGTACCCCCCCCCCAAATTTGTTTGAGAAAACAAAAGACGTCGGAATGGTAGTAACTACATGTTTATTGCTACGGAATGCCGTTTGTGAGAGATTTTACAGCACCATTTACGTTGATCTCACAGGTGAATGCAGTCACACCAATGTGAATCAAGTTGTTCTTCGTTTGGTTTACTGACCACAGCGTTTGTCCAAAACGTACGATTTCGATGGCTGCAATTTAACCACGGAGCCCCTTTAGTTTAGTCTCCAGCAGATTAAACTCACCTCGTGGTATGACACCGCTCTCCTACCCTCAAGTGTTACCGTTGAAGGTTTCTTAAAATGTACGTTGAATTCTACCATACATCATTCATCCACGCCATCACTTTCATCGATTATTCCACTGGTTTCAATTAGGACCGTTAGCCGAGTATCGTTGACATGGTTATCTAGTCCTGAATTTCGGCTTGCTTATTTGTAGTTTGCCATTTTTACCTCCCAGATGGGAAGAAACTTGTTAAATTAAGAGCCTATGAATTATTTACGAATTTCAGCTTATACAGCGAACAAACATTAATTATCGAACCTCTTTTAGAATTTGATGTCTAGTTTTCTCCTCTGTTGATAGTAGCGCAGGGCATTAATACCTGCAAACCGTAAATACCACTTTCTTTTATTGTTCATCAAATTCACGGTCTCATGATTACTGTAACATATTCACATTACATTAGGTAATTGAGAGATTCAATTTGTTATTTATTCGATTCCTTCTGCAATACCCACGTCGAACTCACCATCGAAAATGACGGAAGCACCGTATACCTACTTCATCTCTTCATGAAATAATTCACCATGTGATATCATCACTCAACTGACCACTAAGAAATCATAACAACACTGTACAGCTGTTTCATCTTTGTTAGGAATCCTCTTTGTCAGTAATCATCAGCGGAGCACATTCATTGCGCTCGATCCGGTATGCGAATGCAGAACGGACGGTTGTGAGTAGAACGTCCCAACCATTATACTAATTAAGTTAGTTCTTGACGGTTTGTCCAATTTCAAAATCGATGGGACACCCAAATAGACCAATTGGCCCTACCCTGTGAGCCACTTGTAAGGGTTATGTTGTCTATAGGCGCCTTACGGGGATGTCATCCGCTCAGGAACAGATGGGCGGATAAACCGAGAAACCGCTGAGAAAGAGCCAAGTTAGAGTACCTCCGAGTCCCAATCATTCGTCCTGCGTTCGCGTTCCATTTCCTCCGGGATCAATATGCGCTGTTGATGGCTCCAAATAGGATTGAAACAATTGCACAGTGCTATCTTTGTCTGTTAATAGTTGGTCAAATGTAAATACTGTACTACAAGTCGTTTAAATGTTACGATTGGTTTAGCGAACGGCAATCATGCCACTTTAGTACTAGTTTTTAAGTAGGATTAATAATTGTAGCCCCATCATTGTCGAAAGATAGCTGAAAATTATTGCCCTGTGATTGGATGTATAGCCCATCGAAACCTATCCAACGTTTTTAGTTTATAATAAGTAGTGTGCTTTGGCACAGAGCTTGTTGCGTGAACAGTACAAGATACATGACTCCGTAAAGTTATCAAAAACCGAGAAGTTGCGTTGTAATGAATGACAGACTTCAGTTTCTAAACATTCCATTGTCAGTGCATTTTTTCTGATTGTGTGTAAGAATGATTGTTATTCTATATTCGTTTTGTTTGGTTGCCGAATGCTAGCGTGGAGTGATAAATCATACTTTCTTAGGGCTTCCTCCGATAACCAACCGAATTACAGAAAATGACCATGTAAAAAAACAAGTGTTTTCTCGAATATGTAGTTTTTCGAAATGAATGATTTGGATTTTACAAAGCGTCACGTGTTGTTCAAATTGATTCTGCGCGCGTGAAGTTGGTACTGAGTTTTCTTTGGACTAACAAAACGAAAAATCCTTTTTAAATGTGCTTTTCTGCACTCCATATACCTGCCACTGGTAATGGAGCGATAATTTCAGTTTGCCTAACTTCGCCTTAAAAAGCAAGCCATCAGGGATTTAGACGATCTCATTTAATACTTTTAAAAAGTCCAAACGAATTTCGCTGCATTTGCGAATCATTTGAAGCGCAGGGCTGCTTGCTGTTTTATGGTCCCTTTTTCCTCTGATCTTCGAATTTTAAAAATCACTTGCTTATTTAGCGTTTCGCTCTTTACGTGTATAAAATGCCCATGTCCTGGTTTAACTCGATCGGGTTGCCTGCCAAGGGGCTCAGCAACCATGATTACTTCTGGCTGGTTTGTCGCCTGGATGGTATTTGCGTGTACACTCAGGGATCAGTCGATCTTAGTTGGAGGTTTGTTCCCCAGTAGTTATGCATGAAATGTGGCATGTGACCGTAATTTTAGTGATAGAAGCGGCGTACTTGGAATCTCCAGCGATCTAGACGATAATTTTCCTAATCGCGTGTTCCCTACAAAAAGAAAAAAACTATTTTTCTCGGTGTTACAAAAGATATCTGCAATAACAGCCAGGTCATCAGTCATTTATCATAATTTTTTGCAGAAAACTGGTGTATTCCTAATCGAAGATATTTTAACCACTTGGTGAATGTGTGAAATTTTTTGGGATAATTTTTAGCCCAAGTGCTTACCAATTTTTCTCACTTATCATCAATTACACCAAAAGTTCGTTAACAGTTATATGCTGAAAATTTTATTATCCATTATTTATGGTTTGTTTTGTCTTTCGGATGCGCAAATTTTGTATGCTTTTTGTATATACTTACATATACACATATATGTATCGAAGAAAAATTAAAGGCGTACACTGAGTATAAGCATCATATGAATAATAGATTATTTTCGATAATTTATCGAATAAAACGTTCATTTGATGGCCATTAGACAATGGCGAATGGCCTGTTTGCAACTCATAAAAGTCACACTGATGACGTGTATGTTCCAATGAATCTCATGGGACAAAAAAATCAATCTCGAGGTTTTTCAACGTTTCGCCGTTTTGTAAATCTATTTTCCTTTTCGTATTAAAAAGACCATACATTGTGCCCAGAAGTCTGTTTGCCAGAGTCACTTAAAGCCTGGATTCTGTCGAATGAGGAAAAGGCAGTTTAACTGCAAGATGCTTCGAAAGATTAACGGAAATCAAACCCCTATAAGCAACGATTTAACAGACCTCTTCATCTTAGAAACTCATTATTATCTCCATCCAGGTTGATGAGAAAAGTGTATGCACCTTATCGGCACCCAGATAGTGTATGCAACGTAGTACACTTGTTAATCAGCTTTTCATGTTGAACTTCATGTAATTTCTTTGCCTCTACAACAAGATTTTGTAAAATGTTGTCTTCCTTTCTATTATTCAGTTTTGACCACATAACATAGTACTCTGAAATCCATATTGCCTAAGTCTTCTCGGTTAACGTTGTGTTAGGATCGAATCGAAGCTAACTTGATGTAAATTCGTCAGCCATGCAATTCTAACGGTCAGCTGGTATTTACAAGCAGACTAGGTAAGCGTTCACTTGGCTCGATCTTGTCTCAGATATGGGGTTACCAAGGGCCTATAATAAATGCAACGCGCTTGAGACCATCCGCATTGTCTCTTTGTAAAGCGCCTCAAATCCGTTTGCTCTTTTATATTTATATCTCCAATCAGCCAAATCAATTCGTTTTAGGAGGTTTTTGGATTCTTCCTCGTTATTTCAAAATTTTCTTGAAATTATTCCGAATTATAGCGAAATCATTGGAAACTGCCATCCAACCAGCTTTTTGGAATCTCGTTCATCGTTGTCCGTTTTTCTTAGACACATTTGTACATCAGTACAGCAATGTGCACTTATTACCCATACATTGTCTTGCAATTTGCCGGGAAAAGTCTGCTTGTCTGATTCTGTAAGACAAACACGTTTTCCATCAGATTCCCAATATTTTTGACTTGATCGCGAAACATGGTGGCGAATTTACAGACACAATTGTGGGAATTGTGACAGCGAATAACATTGTACTTTAAGAAGGCAAAATTTCCAAGGTTTTACTAAAACGGAAGCGAATATTTGCGGAGAAAGACCAGCAAACTCACAAATCTGGGGCACACAATGAGGTTTCCTTTGTTTATTCCACTGACTGATTTGGATTTGCTTTAATCACCGTAACAGCGTAATTTATTCCAGCACGCGTGATGCTGATTCCTTTGATACTAGGCCATACAAGATGTCCACAAATGAGTTCATCACAAACGACATGGGTTGACCTCATAGTTGATTAACCTAAAACAATTGTCAATCCCACGGTTATTTTTGAGAGGGCAAACGAAGACATACATCATAAGAAACACGAGTAAGAAAATCATCACTGGTGGGTTAGAAGTTGCGGTTAGTATGGTTAACTTGCCCGTGGTTGCCGAAAGCTAGAATAAACGTGGGATGTTCGTCGATACAAGTAATGTTGCAAAACAGAAGTTTATTAGGACCAAGTTCGCTATCTTGACTATTCTCATTGGGTACGAGACAAATTTGAAGAAAGTAGTTCCTTATTATTTTTCAGCGCAAAGCAACACAGTGCGATAGCGTTTTCTAATTTCTTCCTTGTTTTCAGTGTGCTATTTCACTGCTCCTCACTACTGGTCAATAGCTCACCGAGTTCACCAACTGAATTCGCAAATGAACATCGTTGAAATATAGGTGAAAAGTAATAAATCACAATGATGTGCGTGATTTGTTTTGTTTACAGGTGTGTGATTGGGTAGGGATTAAAAACCAAATGACTTTAAATAACCAGGTTATTGTCTCCTTATTCAAGCGAACCAAACATGTTTGAAAATCTCATTCTCAATCTGAGGCGGACTTTATTTAAAACTTTGCAATCGGCATCCTTTATAAATCGATGAGGACCAAGAGTCACATTTTCCCGAATACCTATTAGCGCACCTACTATCTTTTTGACGGCCTAATGCACACACAGACTATCCGAACAAAAAAGCACTTTTCTTGGAGTCTTTTATTGCATATGGGACATCCGTACGTGATTGCAATGGGCGAAAAGCATCCGTTATGCGGAGCTCGAACGAAGTGGCGAGATTTTTTGCACACGTAGATATCACTTCATACAGGGAATACTGTTGCACCATCCGCTTTTGCTGCATTCCTACTGCTTTTCATTGAGCACTCTCATTCAGGTTAACTTAAATTGGTAGAACCGGTCATTCGCGAAATTCGTGAGTATGACTCATGTTGAAATCTCTCCAATGAACATGACCAAAGGCGGACTCCTCGATTTTGATGCAAAAAGTAAAATCGACATCTGTTTAGTGTAGGAAAGTTTCCGGTTCATTCAATCCTAAGTGCCTTTTTACCTTTGTGACATAACCGATCAGGGAAACTCATCGTATGTAAAAATGAACATTCCTGACATAGTGCTTATTTCCTTACGTTAATTGGAATGTGCGATCTCTCTTGATTTTCAATTCCAATACAAGTTTCTCATTTGAATCCCTATGAATTTTCTTGGACGATGAGTGTATCTATGGCTTACAACAGTGAATCGGGAAAACGTTTTATTCCGCTCATCAAAGAATCTTCAAAATGAAGATTATTGGTCATGAGTCTCGGTTTTGTTGGTACATGTACAAAGTCGGTTTGGTCAGTGCTTATAAAATAATCGAAACTGAGAATGGTTTTTTTCTCGGAAAGCTTTCAACTACTGGCCGATAAAACCTTTCCTTGAATCACTTTTGTGATTTATAAATTGAATCACCAGCCCTACACATTGCTGAAGATTTACGTGCGATTCCTTTGCCCAAACGAATTCTGGGCTATACAAGTACAGGAACAGTAGAGTACTGGATTACACATACCTGATTAGCGGCAATAAACTCGAAGACGGTAGTATTCTTCTGAAGCAGATTTGTTCATTCACCTGTAAGCGATACCGATTAAGACTTCTAGCTTCGTCCTTATTCGTAAAGCAGGTTAGTGGTACCAGTATCCGGTGTTCTGAATTCACTGTTCTGGTTTGGCGATTCTGTTTTTTAATCCAGTTTACGGCACTTGAGAATAGAGAGTGAACTGTAACTTGATAACCGTAATTCCAATGAAACCGGAAATTTTGATAATATTAGAATGAAGCGGTATACTTTTTAATTATTTGACCCGATTAGACTACACATCGATTGGTCAGCTTTGTTAAGACCACATTAATGCTCGCCAAGCATTTGCTGCCTGTCGACTTAGGGCAAGTCACGCAATCTGATCGATCAGTTTCTGTTCCGCTAAGCACTAGTTCGTGCACCAGCGAGTAAGACCTTTTCACAAATGAAACTACGGTAATCTTGGATATAACTTCTATGGATTTTATTTCTTCGGAATACCATACTTGTGAAATTTAACGGACATGCATCCAGTTTTGTGATGCTTTTAAGTCGATTTTAGCAATGAGGGTTTAAAATTGTGAACAGTAAATCAGCTGGGAAGTAAACCGACAACAATTATTGCATGATTAGTTTTTCGGATGATCTACTGTTAATTAAAGGTGTCCGGAATAAGTCCTCTACGTTAGATTCTGAGTTTGTCTGAGAGTCAGAACGCAAGCAATTGGTTTTTGCAAATGCCTGGCCATGGGTGCCGCGATGTTCGATGCCTGTATGACGCTTGGACGCGTCCACTGAGTGATTTTTACGTGAATGATGGTTTTTTGAAGGCAGATTTTTTTCGGGGGTAGATTTGGAGACTTCCTAAGATCGGCAAGAAATCAAACGTTTTTTAAACACTTTCATCATATGGCATCAACACCCGTCATTATTACTGAAAACCATGAGAACAGTGTAGCACTGTCTCATCTGTAGCGCTTTACCATGGCATCCGAACTAAAATTTTAAGGCCAGGTATGTAGATGATTCAAAACTTCAGCCGTTAGCCCACTAAGAATAACTGTCAATGGTTTATTGAGTCCCAACGCTACACAATTGTCAGATAGCATCGTTCTGGGTCACTTAATTCAGTGTACTCGCTTTCTAAATTGGAGTCATGTATAAACTAGGAGTGGACTATTTGCCGATTGATGTTATGTGGCTACTCAAAATCGGCTAACGGACTTTCGTTTGGGGTTTCCATCCCGTTTTGGGCCGAGAGGTAGCACTGATGTCAACAAGCCAGACAGTACAGACGAATAAGGCCTTCATGGTTTGGCTGTTGAGTTGGTCGTTGTTGCACGGTAATGAAGTCGAATGTCATAGCACGTTCCCTACCCTTATTTTAGTTGCAACCTGAAGCGTCCATGGAAGTATCGAGAAAGATCATTAACTGACTTTGATAGTTAGAACTACGGTGAATTTTAATGCCAACTCTCACCTGGCGTTAGAGGAGGCGAATTTATCAAATGCGTTTACCAATAGTGTCGCTGTCGAGTGTGATTCGAACAACTCAGTTTTGGTAAAGTTTTGATACCGGAATCCGAACCCGAATCCACAATCTATCACTAACATGTTCCATTCTCGTCTTTATCCCTCTTCTTGTTCTAAATTTTTCTGAGATGTGTTGTTGATCGATAGACATTTGTCAAAATGTAAACCCTAATTAAGTAAGGCAATATATGTAACTAATCAGGCGGATCCATTAGTTTACAGCGATGGAAAGCCTAGTCAGGTGATTCTTGTTTTCCACGGAGAAATTTCTGCCGCGCTGTGATAGAGCATGGATACCAGTTCTCAATAACTGATGTTTCAAGGTCACAAATCTTGTCAAGCAGATCTGTTCCGGTAGTAAAAGCTGTTCAGTCGCATCGGGTTCATAAGGCCCTATAACTGAACCGGCAGAATACGAATATGAAACTAAAAACACTCAGGCGATACAGTCTAAGCTCTATTATTGCTAGTTCCGCGCTAATTTAATACCGGCTAGTACATGAACCCTTGTATCAATTTCAACTAACTCTAATCCCATATTGGTACAATGCATTTAAGAAACATATTGGAGAACCTTACGCGAGATGTAGAATAAAGCTAGCTTGGCTTCGTGACTTTCATGCATTCGTACATACTTGGAACGTAGTAGGTTTTCAATTACAATTACCTCAATTCATATGAACCCATTTCTAACTGTATCTAGGCTTTCGATGCTCAATGTATAGAGGTCATAGTGAAATTAAAGGTTATCTGAATGATGTTGGCGCCATGCTCGTTCTAAAGTTGATGATATATATGTATATATATATGTATGCATAGATTTGTATGTATATGCACATGCTTGAATGACTGTTAGTTCCGTTATTCATCGTTGACTAACACCTGTAGACATATGTTGTACATCGATGGAATTCATGTTTACCTTTTCAAGCAGAAAGTCACTACATCCATTCTCTTTTTTGGTGTGGTATACACATACGATAAAACAGCTTATTAAGCTGAACAACATAAACGTCTTTGGTATTCAAACTAGTAAAGTCTAGTAATTCATCGAAGCACTCCAAAACACTTTCGTGGTGCTGTTGACGCTATTATGTTTACAAGTTTGATGTGGACAAATTTTCGACTAACTAGTGTGAACCGATTTTTTTTCGAACACACGTTCCTGTTTCCCAAGTCCATTGCTTTCTGTGATATTTTAGCTGATCCTGTTAAATTATGTGTTACTTTGTTCGGGTCACGTTAGAAGTCACAAATGCGATCAATTTGGTGAGAACGCATAGCGAAATCACCGGGAAGTGCATGCCTTCTCTCCTTTTTTGGCCCTTGTTATCTCTGAAAGTACGATTTTATTAAAAATAAAATGATTGAAATGAATCTCGTGACACTCGTCGTCCTTACTTTTCAAGGATGGAGAGAAATTAGACCCAGTACTTTGCATTTTGACGTTGAGTTTCTAGATGTCAGGCGAAACTGATCGAAGTAGAAACTCTCCCCACCCTACTCCTGTGGTGATTTTATCTACGTCATTTGTTCAAAATATTTACTTTCTATGTAAATTCAGCAGAGTAGATTATTTTTCGATACAGAGTGAACATCGGAATTCACCACTTTTGCCGCGCCATTTCCTCACAGCAACGGAGGTTCCATTCTCCTATTTCCTCACGATGCCATTTTACCCGACAGGAACCTGTCTCGTGAATAATGAAGCTAGCCCATCAAACGTTGTTGTCTTTCATTGTCATCATAGGTAGTGAAACTCTTCAATCTTTTCGGCAAACATGTTTACGCGCGAATTTACTCGACGATGGTCTGTTTCGATAGCTCCCTTAGTCGTGGGTGACTTGCTCCTCAGCAATGCCACATGATATTAGTTCGATCGGTATTTTACCAATCGCATGATGATCGATTTCATAGACTATTGCACAGACTTGGACTTGTGTTGCCATGGCAATGTTAGCAAGACAGTCACGTGAAACGAAACGAAGACTAGGTGCATAAACGAACTACATATGCACGCGTACCTGTATGTGTATGCTTAAAATGGGATAAACATCATACATCCGTTTGGATATCTATGTGATCTTGACATCACAAAGACGAACATGGAAAAAAACATTTTGTGAGATCTGCATGCATCTTCGACAGGGCACAGCCTAAGCTTACCGCCATAAACTTAGAAAATAACTTATTCCTGTGTACGCATAAAATTTCTTTTAACAAACGTTCACAATGTCACTCATGTTTCGCAGATGAGTGGACGCGTTTCTATGGTAACTCGCTTAAAATGTGTTAAAATGCAATTCAACGACAATTATTCGGATGGTCACATTTAGTGTAGTTTTAATTGTAACATGTCCCACCTTAAGTTAAATTAATAATATTGTAATTGTTTGGCACTCAAAAACAACCGACGGTACGGATTTTCTTCCAACAAATGCCGATATGGACTAGTAGAAGTTTTAGGAAATCCCCTTTGCTGCGGTTAAGTTGGTACAGAAAGGATACTAATTTCGATCAGCGATCAAAGTGCATCTAGGAGGATCAATTCACAAAACAAGGCTGTTCAATTATAGGCTCCCCGAACATTTTCAGATAGAACTGTTGAGCTAATTTCAGCGGTTGTAACTAGCTGTGTGATTCCAAGTCCATTGTCGTTGTTATCAGCTTCGATTGTTATGTACCAGCACACATTCACGCTCTGACTCACTCACTCAAACAACTAAATGTGGGTGACAATTCATCTGGATGCAATCCGTTTTTCTGCGTTCGTAATGCGGCAACATTCACACGTCGGCTTTTTTTACATTTTAATCTCTTTTTGTTACGACTCCGCAACTAACGTTTGCTCATCGGGTTTCTGTTCTTGCTGCATTAGCCGGGAGACCTCAGTTGGTGCCACGCATACTTGCAGCAGTAGTACCGTGGAAAAACGATACTATATAGTATCTAAATTTCAATTCAATATGCCTGTGGGCAGCGGTGGCTATAACCCTATAAATTTAGTCGACATGGAGCCATATGAGAGTCGAGTAAGTAAGAATTGGTAAAAAACCGGACAAGATATGGGATTCGGTCAGCCATCGAAGTGATCGACAATGGTGAAATTTGAATATCTGATTTCTAGTGTCAAATGCCTAATCTACTTGATCGCCGCGGCATTAGATGTTGTCTTGATATCTGACTGCGGTATTTCTGTGATTTATTTGCTTGCCGTTAAACATTCTTTGCAATCGACTCCGCAACAGAGTAAACAAATGTAGTACCTGACCACAGTGAGCATTTTGTCTTTCAGTAGATCACGACTTTCTGGCTTCTTCCCATTAATATAAATGGTCTTGATTTTCATGAAATAATTCACCATGTGGCATCATCGCTCAACTCACCATAAAGAAACCATGGATGCACTGTACAGTTGTTTCATCCCTGTTAGGGATCTTCAGCAGTGCATATCCACCACGCCCAAACTGGGACGCGAACCCGGGACCAACGGTTTTGAGTCGAACGTCTTGGCCATTACGCTACTGGGCAGACTGTGAACGGTTTGTTGAACTTCACCATATGATGTTGGACGTATCCGTCACTGATTTGAATGGCCACGGGCCGCTAGCTCAAGCAGTCGACTCCTACTAATACATGACGTTTCTGCAGGTAGCCCAAATACGACGAAGGCTTTGGACATAGCGTGTAGGGGTTGGCTACTTAGTATGTGTTATTGGGAGATTGAATGTTTTCTTGAATTTACTAACCGGCATTTATTAGCGGTCCGATTACCCGATTTGCTCAGTACACCGGAAAGATTTCCTTGTGCATAGAATAAAAACATTGTTTTTAGGGGTTCGTATGTGTTTCGTAGCTTGGCCAGTCCATGATATCAATGGTGCGACGAGAATGCTGTGATCTGTTGGGATTAGTTTTATGAGGCGTCGCGTTGTCATTGCTGTAAAAGTATTATCGATGGGTTTCGGAATCCATTGAACGATTTGCAATAGCAATATGGTTTCTATCTCCACTTGATACTGGTTGCTCTTTTCCGCCCGCAGAGGTTACAACCCAGAACAGAGCACAGCCGCCCTGATGAAACTTACGGTTGGCATTAGTTTATTCTTTTGAGTATCACGAGTATTATCCGTCCACCGGGGCCGATGAATTCAAACTGATTCTGTCGTCCCATAACATGCCGCTTCATTCAGAGTCCCATCGCATGTGGATTCATTCCTCGCTGTTGCAATCGTTCTTCAGTCACACAAGTTCATAACCTCATCAAAGTGTACCGTAGATACGATATGATAGTTGTTGCGAAGACCACATACTGATCATCGACTGTGAAGACGCATCCAGATGTGCCGTACTGTTGAGTTAGATAGGATCATTACGCGTCTTCTGCTGGTCTCTTTTGTGTTCCTTTCTTTTGATTCCATGAAGATAAAACTGCAAACCACTCGATCCGACCTGAAAGCTATAAATTACTTGCCTTGTGCTTATCTTAGAGCTTCATCATATGAGCATCTTTCGTGGTCTTATAACAAACGATTTTGGACTTAGCGCCATTCCTTTATTTTGGTACCTGATAGGTAACCATTCTAAGGTAGAACATTATACGTAAATAATAGCGAATTAAAACCGCGCCTGGATCCGGATCATGGGTTATTCGAGATGTTGGACACAAAGTATTTTACTTATTTTTTATCCGTGCCAATCAATCAGGACAGGGTTAACAGCATCAACGTGGGACATTTTCTTCGGGTATTCTTTTAAATTTAAATGTCCGTGCTAAGTGACAATAAACTGGCCCACCTTTATGCCGAATTTCATCATAGGTTACTAAGTTCCAGAGACAGTGAAAAAAACTGAAGAAGATAAAACATTTCGTGTACCGTAATTACTTATCTTGGCTCTTGGCTCATTGGGGGCAATTGGCTTCGCGGCTCCATCATTTTATAACTTCATTGTCGGCTTTCCTTAATGGTTGGATTTATCTTTGAATCTACGGTGCAGTGTGTGCTGCTCATACAACAGGTGTAAGACACTATTTTATGGCTTTCTGGTTTTGGTGTCATTTGGTAAGTTATTAAACTACTTTTTGCGGCACTGTCGGTAGTATTAGGTCGCCGTCAAAGTTCTGAATTCGGTAGCTCTACTTCTCATAATCAGTAGTTTATTTTGCCTCCAATCTTATTGCGTTAACACTTTAATGCTCTTATGAATTTTGCTGAATTCACGTGATACCCAACAACTTTTTTGTTTAACGCGTGCCGAATTCTGAAAGCATATTTTTTACGTTACTCTAATTTAACTGTCTAACGATGTTTTAGTATTTCACAGTGTGAGGTGTTTGGTGTTTACCTACTAACGAGCTTTTGTTACATCATGTAAAATACATTCCACTCAAGTGCACACAACGTTTGCGTTTCTGTTTCAGAAGAACGAAGCGTATCGGCGTCCAGACATCCCTTACTTCCGTCTGCAATACGTCAGCAACAGAACCATCATCATCACCATCATCATCATTCCCAATCGCATTACCGATCTCCTAGCTTCCCAGATTTCTTTATGAGTAGTGGCAAAGATCACGGGCTCGATGATCCGACCAGTGGACAATGCAAATTTGACGCATCCCCCGGTGTGTATTTCAACTCGCCCCAACCCGTGTGGTCCGATCTGAGCCAGTCTGATCACCCCTGACACAGTGGACCAAAAACCTAATTCTATCATGACCGATTTTGTCAGGTGCCCTAGGTTGATCGTAATCCAAGATTACACGCATACATTCACTGAAAGCCCCCTACCTCCTCTTGCCCACATCATACAGATTAATGGATATATATACATAAACGTTGATATACACAAACATATATATATTATACACGAACATAAAAGTTTCTCATCTGCATTTGGCTCATTTTCCGAATGTTCATATTTACCGGTTGCTCTCTGTGTCGTTTATAAATGTACACACTTATTCCGTTTTCAAATCGGATGCCATCGAATGGTACAGCTTTCTTTTATTTTCCTGTTTTATTTTCTGACTGGTGATCAATTGTTCTTACCATTTTTGACGTGCAACAAAGCACGTAAACCGGTTTTCTTACCTTAGACAAATTAATCGCCCTGTGTAAAATCTGCGAACAGTGAAATCAAGATTCACGGCTTATTTATCCTTACAAAAACGTACGGTACCTTATCATAATACACCCCACAGCAACCTAACATGAAAACCGACCAATCCAGTCTCTTTACAAATGGGAGACATAATTTAGAAGGCCAACACTTGTTCCTTTATGATCTTGGCTCGCGTGCATACCTTTGCTGTCCATTGACCACTTAATCTAAAGGAGCAAACAACCGCTTGCTGACCGTGATAAATTTGTGATACCAAGAAAAAAGATCCCAATTTTGTCTCTATGTTGTGGTAACCTTCATTGTTTTATTCTGTATTCATAATACAGTCTTTTTCTTCTACATTCTTTGTGGAAATGTATTTATAAAAGCTGCGTTTCCTTCTGCCACCTACCATGTATGACCGTTTATCAGGCTAATCCTCGAAGTTCTTTTACGGCAACTTCACGTGATGTACACATAAATGCGTGTTTTCTTGTAATTTGTTCATTTGAACCCCGTGGTTGATTTTCATTTGAAGTGTTTCTTGTTCGAATTATCTTGTATCATGGGCCGAAGGTTGTTAGAAATCGCTGAAGTAATTGCTGAATCCATTTCGTTTGACCAATTACGCAACAAAATTCACCACTTGACCGGTGAAACAATTATACCCGTTTTATGTACGTCACCACATCTGCATGCACACACACAAATAAACCAGCTCCCGTGTGATGTTCATGTGTTTTAGCCGAGCATCGGTTGTGTGATATATGTTCCCATCTTATTTACTATCTAAAAAGGAACGTGACTGCAAGCAGATTGAACCAGAAGAGTTGATGACTTTGACCGGAAACTGAACCACTGTGGCTTTCCAGTTATGCTTGATTCTTTATTTAAGCTTCATCACTATTTTCCTTGTTATTCTGGTGCTTGATTCTGCCTCCCGTTTTTCTACACCTGATTGTCTCTGTCGACTGATTAAAATGTAGTTAAACGATTTTGAGCGGATCGATGCAAGTGATCCATTCATTTTTATCGTCTCTTTCCTTCACATATTTGTTCTTGAAATTCCCGTCCTTTGTGATTTTGACACTCATATTTTTCCTCATTGAGTCCCAGCCGAATGTTACATGTATACTTTGCACCTCTTCAACTTTCCTGGACACCGGATTCCCGTACCTTGGAATGTGAACAAAAATGTATTCATAACACATGAAATGATGCAAACACCAGGAATCCTAACTTACGTTTTCATTATTGGTACCATACAAAAATTGTATGTAAATAAGGAAGATCTAATTAATCAACTTATGATCATTCAATCGTACGAGGTGGAAACTCTTAGCCACTTTTGATGTGCGCTGTCTGTTCATCTGGGTTTGTTTTAATTGTTGTTGTCGTTCGTTTGATGCTTTTAGCCTAACGAGCTTGATTAGAAATCGATCTCTACAACGTATTCCTCTACCGCTCACTACCTGGTCCAGTGAATTGTAGTTTAGATATACCAATGTAAATATGTTGCGCTAATTGTGGAAGATAGCAGTATCCTCATCGATTATAATACTCTCGGCCCTCTGTCGACTAGCAGTGAAAACGGTGGTCACTTACCTCATTTGGTCTTCTCGCAGCTTTTCGGTCAGAACACTGCTTGTCTCCAAAATATGAAAAATAGAGGCACTTAACATGTTATGCTGGTACAAACTAGTCTAACAGTTTTTACGAGTTGAAGCAGTTAACTGAACCGATTGCATGGATCGTCCATTTTTGTTCTACAACTTCTGTTCTCCCATTTTGAAGTTCGCAACTTAATGTAATGTATACGCTAATGGGTTACCCGGGATGATGAACCGTTTTTTCCGTGTTTGCCCAAACAAATGTGCTGCAAGTGGGCAGAGATAACGGGGATGGAATGAAGACTGTTCGCGGCGAAGCAAAGATCGAGAAATACCGGAGAAGTCGGCCACACGCGGTTCCCAAATACCAAATTTTCATCGAATAATCAGCAACTTCAAGTCGAATAGACGTATATATATAAAATCGACGGTATTTTATGCCTACTGTTCACAAATTCTAAATCATAAACTCGTTATGCTTAGCCTTTCCGGTTTTATCATAGTTTTAATAATGCCTTGGGAGCTTCACATGCATTCACCGCAAAAATTCCCCCAGCAAATAGATGAGCGGTCAAATTCTGATTGCGGTGGAAGAAGAACGTCTTGCCACGTGCCCGAGAAATAGGAAATACGGTCTTTCGGAAATGTTGGAAAAATTAAAGAAATCAAGGACTGTGTAAGTAGTGGGCCAATGAAAATGTCACGGGATCTTTATCATTTTTGTGCACTATCCGGACACTGGTTTACAAAGCTAATCATTGTGGCTCGTTTTCCCAGTTACTCTGAATTTAGGCCTTGGTTAACCGGTCTCCTAAGTTTAGATTCATGAAAAAAAATTTGTCTTCATAAAGACTCAGTTTAATTGCTTTTCCGACGCTTAAATTAGAACGACGATCATTTTGCTGCAATCTAAAATACACTTTTGATTATTTCGCAGTCAGTATCTGAACTCACTCTGAACGGGAAAATGTACGTTTATTGTACAGTGATCATTACAGTCCATTTTTTCGAAGAAGAAATCTTGGGTTCGTTCATTTTACCTGTCATTCATCGGATTCTAAAAATCCTGACTGTATGGTTTTGATAGTTTTGATCAGATCATGTCAAACATGTACAGATCATTTAAAAATTGCCTGGTTATTTTTTCTTCCCAATGGTCAGAGCGATAACTTGCGTCATCTAATTAAAGAATTACTACCGTAATCGCGCATCCTTTACATGCCCACAATTACTGCGAATTTCCTTTCATGAAACGGATAGTAGGATACAATGTATTTTATATCCCATCATCATGAATATATTGTTAAGCCCAATATTTTTACTTATACCACAAATAATTTACGAGAGAATCTTTTTTCTCACCAGGCCAAGTCTGAGTTAAACCAGAATTGATTATTGGTAACCTTGCAAGGACAAACGGGCTAGCTCTGGTAATGATAACCACGGTTTGTTGTTCTTCTGTAATGTCAGTGTTTTTTTTACCACAGTGACAATTCAAGCCTCGATTCCGCTGAGGATGACAAAGTGCAATGAAAACAAACAAGACACATGTTGCTATACCAACATATCGGTGTCACGGCTCCACCAATGTGGTACTGTGAATTTGATGGGAGATAGCCAGCGAGTGTAACGAATGAAGAGATATCTGGAAAAAATCGGCCTCAACCATGGCATTGCAAAGCTGTACTAATTGTCCTAACGCCATCCTAATAATTATTGTTTTGTTCATGAAAATATTTTGTGGTAGAGTCGATTTCGTTGTTTTTACTCGGTACCGGCACCTCTGATAATCTTCCGTGAGGAAAAACCAAGATCATAGTTCTTTTGTTGCGGTTCAAACCTAAATGTGTTTTAGTTATTGCCTGTCTTAAGTGTGATAACGTAGAACATTTTTGTTTTTCGTGCGATTATGTTGTTTGCACTCCAAGATTCTGGTTTGCAGACTCCCGTAGAGACGAACAAATAGCATTTGAAAAGTCAGTGCAATTTTGGTCTTACCAAACACAAAAAGTTCAGAACCCAATCGAGAAAGCCCGTTGCATGATACGCAGAATAACAAGGCGTTACTAGGTAATGACTGAAAAACAAACGTATTAGTCAATCAGAATGGCCGATTCGACAACCGGAGCACGTGATCCAGTATTAATTAGATCCAAAAACAAAACAAAAAAACAAATGCAAGTGATAGCAGATAATCTCCAGTCTGATTGAGTTTTGTTTCTTCGTATTCACTTTCGTGTACAGTTTCGGTACCGGTTGACCATTGACCCAGGTATTTCTTGGTTTCTAATGCCGGCTTGTTTGACATCAAAACAAACAATAATTTCTTAGATGTCTTAGAGTGTACTCAAAAATATGTCACCATAAAACTCAACTATGCTGATGATGATGTATGCATGTATACGTTGGTTTCGATGTATGGCCAGTTGACAGGGCTAATTCATGTATATTTCCCTCTTGAGTAACCATTTTATGATAGACTTCTTGTGTTTTAAATTTTGCATATATGAACGTAGTTTCAGTGAATTTTATGAGCACCCCCTTGAGAGGACCTCAAATGTGGGTTAAGAAATAGATTCATTAACAAGCAAAGTCATATTGCATGTTTCAGACAGGTCTGCATCATCCCACGGTTTGCCTGAATACATACATCCAAGTTTCTCTACGCAGTTTGCTGAAAAGTCTTGATGAAATAGGAGAGTTGATGACGTTCGAGTGAGCAGAAACGAGTTTAGTTTGATTGGTTAGGATGAACAAGAATGGAGATTAGAAAATAACTCAAGTGACTCCATTAGCTGCTCTGGTCCATCTTCTACGCCAAATCAAAACCAATAACTGATGCAACACGTTCATTCGACTTCGAATTATGCGCGGAACACTACCAATTCCTTTCCAGCCCATACTTTTGTCTGACTAATCTAATACTTGGAAATGTTTCTTAATATATCGTAATGTGATGACGTAAATACTGATCCCTGAGAACTCTTTTTTGGCAACTTCTGTTTCCACAATGTTCTCGGTGGAAATTTTCAAACAGAGAACAGAACAACTGATATTTACGATGTTCGGAAAACAAAAACCGACTTTGTATCTGTTGTTTCCTGCTGTGTTGTTTTTCGCTCGGACTGTACCAAATGTGAACATGGCTTTATCTTCCTCGCAAACTAACATTACTGATTTGTAAAATTTGTTTTTCGAGGTTTTGTCCTCATAACAGCATAATAATGGTTTCTCGGGCATCGTGTCATCTGTTCACTACGGTCCACTGGACTGCTTTCCAGCAATACTTCTCTCACTGTAGGGGACTATATTGGCTGACTCAACCACTGATTGGACTCGTGTACTCCTTATTCCGACGGCATATCAAAATGTATGCATTCCGAAGGGAATAGTTTTATTTGCTGACTGTTCCCAATTCGTTCGTGTTCAGAAATTAACGAATGCATTGCTTTCTCAGTTGTTCGCTTCATGAAGTCACACTGATCCATTTGGGCATGAATGAAGCCTGGGAAAGGATTGGCTGCTAAATGGCAGCGTTCAGAATCGGAATCAGTGATTTATAGAAAGGTCGTATCAAGTTATCCAATATCAGACGGCTAAAACCTATCGATAAGCCAATCAGCAAGTTATCCAAACAGCAGTTGGTGTGATTAGTTGTCACACCAAAAACAATTTCAGTGCTCTCTGTTAAAAGGATGCTCTATATATTTCAATCTTTATTCCTCAAAAAAAAAACATTGTCTTCATTCGGCGTTAGAGCGTTTTCTTCGAGAGAGCAAACAGAAATAACGTGTTTGTTTTTCACGTGCTGTTACAAGTTGTTACTTACATGGGCCTCTTGTTAAACTTATCCTGTGAACAAGAAATCCCAAGTTTCTGTTTTATCGTGTGTGCGTTCAAATTACACAACAAAAGGATTAAATTAACCCGAACTAACGAAGCGAAATATTTATGCATCTCTTGTGATGAATTTGCTACTTCGAAATTCTCAGATATGATGCTGTCCCATTTGTGACAAAGGTGAATTTGGTGTAAGGCAAAATTCTTACTTGTCAGCTAGTCACCATTATCCTTTTCCGGAACGTTGGTGGTTAAATGGCCGCATTTGAACAACTTTTGTCTAGCGACATCAATTATAGCTCCGAATTCTTCGCGTTTTGGAGATGCGATATGTATAAACAAAATAAAGTTGATTCAAAACTGAAATCTTCGTGGTTAAATTTTGCAATGCTGTTAAAATTAATGGCTACGACCATTACTTACGGAGGAAAAGCGAAACATAGCTAAAATTCCAGTTGTTGAAAAAAATAACTGCGTGGGTTGTTTGATGATTTTACGAAAGCTAGAATCTTCAAGCCTGAATTAGTCACCAAAGGGTGGAGTGGAATTTTGTGCAAAATCTGGAATCGAACCAATAGTAGTAGTACATCACCGACCCCACTACAAGATAGTCTGACTTCCTAAAACTCACAATTATAATTGTTTAAACTAGTTCGTACTATTCTGAAACCTAATTGGGCACAAAATTAATTTTCGACGTGTGGGGATGAACTGAGTAATAACCAGCTGTTCAACTAGGCAGCGAAGTGAACTCAGGACACTTCGAAGTGATGAATAGTCCACCCACTAGGCCGATAAGGGGAGCACTTGAACTAGCACATTAATTAAGGTCCAACCACTGTTCCTAAACCTGCTATCTAGTCAGTCAGTTCTGCCTCCAGACTGAGATCATCCGTCCCCGATAATTAAAACCAAAGCAGCCAGGATAAACCTGAACGAATTTTCCTTCTATTGAAATAAACATTGAATACTTATGGAATATCGGCTTACACATTTGAACCTGTGCGACAGCCAACACTAAATCGGTTGTCGAGTCACTCTTTGATTGGTCCGTGTCGCTTGATGCATCTCGTCTGATTTAGCTCATGTCCTTTTGTTGTCGAGTCCGGACCACTCATCCTCGTTGGTAAGCCCAAAACACGGCATGGCCTTCTCCGTTTGCATATTTGCACTCTTGCCTTCCGGCAGCTGGTAGTCGATGGAGTGGCGTGGCCACACTCTGGTCTTACCGCTTCTGTTCGCCCGCGGTCTGACACGACCGGATTGTCTCCAAGCCGGCCTAGTGATTGCGACATGTGTGGCACGGTCCATCATGGCACAACCACCGTTAAACGCTCAGGCAAGTGACCGTCGTCTGCTAACGTTAGACCACCCAACTTTTTGTTGGCTAAACACGAGCTTTGTTTTGATAAACTCATCTTTAGAAAATTGGTAGTAAACACTCGCAACAAAATGCAACAACAAACAGATGTCAAAGAGGAGCCTTAATAAAAAGAGAAAATTATCACATTGATAAAAGCTTCTTTTGGACACTGGGTTGCTCAATAAACCTCCAAATGCATCAGAAATACCAAATAACACTTTCTAAGCACTTTCACTGCCTGTTTCTGTTGGTCTTCCTACGCGTTGTATTCGATACAATTTTATGAATTGTATACTTCTCACGAATAACCATCCTAATCTGCTCATATTCGTTACGCTTTTTCCAAATCTGACAGGTACGCTCACAGTATTACCATTCGGTAAATTGCGCAATCGAGAAATAAACAGTAAATTTTCGCAAGAAGTCCGCGCACTGAATATTCGAAATATTTGTCCGAATAACTGTCAAGAGTGAGAACAGCTAGTCGAGATTGCGCGTCTGCAGAAAACTATCGAAACAAGAAAAACGTTAGGCTCGAAAAGCGGAGTTCCAATCGGAGGTGAATTCCTACTAGATAGGGATCACATGCTTTTGTGATTCCTCATGAATCTATATTGGTCTTTTTATGAACTTGATACAGAAGACGTTCTCTAAAGTTCCGACGAACATGTCTCCTAACAGATTCAGAAGCCTCGGTTGACAGTCATTTCAGTCGATATAGAAGAGAAGACTCGAGACCAAGATCAAATTCGTAAAGTGTTGTATATATGGTGTTGTCAAAATTGCACGGATAAGACAATACGTGCGAAAGCAAATCTCGGCAGAGAATGTCGAGCGGTATACGTGGTTCGAGAACAAAGAATCTCAAAAGGCGACACGAGCAAAAAATCATAGGTCTCGTGTGCGATAAAGCAAAATCGACCAAACAAATGCCATAGACTCCATATAGAGCGTCAAAGCGGATCTTAGAGAAACTGATGTCCGAGAATAGTTGATTTTGTTCGGCTTCATCGCACGGCTCTATCATTGTTAATGGGCACAGGACAACTCGATGCAGTCTCCGTTTCGCTACTGACAGTGTTGTTGGTAGTTAAGCTTTTAGTCATATTCAGTAGATTTGTATTAATCTGGCCTGGAATCAATTTAATTCTTTTGAACACAAGCACAGTGAAAGTGGTCCCCACGGTGGACCAAATCAAACACACACACACACACACGGTTGTGTTGAGAACAGCTTCACTAGGGTCAGATACTAGCAGACCAGTTCGGTGAATTGGTCGATTTAAACGGGAATATGTATGTCGGCTGAGCAGAATACAACGGAGGATATGGGACAGAAATCGTAAGTTGAACCTAGCAAGTACGCACAGGCACACACCATCCTAATCCATCTTGATTTCGATATCAGAGTTTGGCCTGGATCCTGAATGCACCTACAAACGGGCTTGCACAAATGATATAAACAAAATCACTTAGGTATAAGCTGTGTGGCATGCAACTTAACCACTGGTCAGAAAGCGTTCAGTGCGTCACGTGATGATAAACTATTCGTCATTCTCTTGGGAGCTAAGGCGTCAAAGGGCAGAGCAGGAAGAAGTACCTTTGGCTGAACTATCAAGTGGCCAGTTAAGCCAAGCCTAACAATGAGTGTTGACTGAGCTTGTCACAGCAGTAGCTTCTGGCGCATTTCGTAGTCTGACCTCGCATGGAGTGGTTCGTCATAAGCAGCTGCGCAGTCCCGGAGAAGATTGTCGCCTCGGACAGCAACCAAATGGGAGCACTTTTTGTGCATCTGCATTGGCTAGGAAACTGCCCCAACCAGTGAATATCGATCCAAAGTCAATTTTCAAAGACCTAGAATAGGATCACTAAAGGCATGAAGAATTTCAGTCAACCACCGGGAGTTGGCAACAGAACGGCAACATATCACGTAATGGGAAATATTCGAATTTGTTCATGGCCGATAAACACTTTACCTGGTCGGGAAACCAGCGCAAGTACTATGCCCGTATCAGGACAAGGCAACAGGACTCTGAAAAGATAAAAGTCAATATTTCTAATATGTTCTTTACAAATGGAACCCAGTTGGCTTAATCAACTCTCGACCTCGAGGCAACAATGGTGCAAAAAAATAATAACAGAAATACGATTGGGATGCAAATCTCACGACACACATCTAAGGCTATGGAGTCTCTTAAAACCTTTGAATTTCGGTCCTCCCCAAACTCATTGGCACGCTGCAGTCTACTCCGTTCAAGGGTAAATACCAAGTGCCTAGAGTATATCAAGGAATATACAGTAAAAACAGCAAAAAAACTACACACGGGTCTATACTTAAGCAAAATAGCTTTATTGCGGGCCGACCCACGGTCTCAGACCTGATAGCACTGGGACCAGACACAATGAAATGAAGATTGACAACACGAGGGTGGTCGGTCGAGATAGAAAGGAGCATTTGAATGTCGAAGTACTCTAAACCACGCGCTTAAATCGATAAACAAAAGTTGTCACACTGGCAAAACCATAAGAAACGCAATGAGGCGCAATGGAGAGGTGGACAAACAAACAATATCGGTATATCTGGTACAGGCCATCCTATTCACATAATAACTCATTCATGTTTGGATTGAAATGTTCCAATGAATATTTTATCACCCAGTGTGAACCTTCGAAGTTTGCATCGATATATATATATATATGCATATATATCACTATCACTCGCGAATAGTGTATGAGAATGATGTTACTATAATTAACTGGTTATCCGGTGTACAGAATCTCTCTCTCTATATATATATATATGTTTGGTCAAGAGAGCACCGAGTACGCATACGTGACGAGCGACAATAACCGCGAAACCATTTGTGTGCTCCCGGGCAAATTTTGTTCACGCATCCAGATACTTCTTCCTGCTTCTATC